>JAEQBH010002013.1:0-105468 GCA_016808115.1 Tetrastigma voinierianum | reverse complement strand
TCAATAGACAAATACAAGGCAAGACTTGTGATCAAAGGCTATAGGCAAACTGAGGGTCTAGATTATTTTGACACGTATTCTCCTGTGACGAGAATAAACTCCATAAGGATGGTGCTTGCAATTGCTGCACTAAAAGATCTTGAGGTACATCAAATGGATGTCAAGACAAATTTCTTCTTAAATGGAGATTTGAATGAAGAATCACATGGGCAACCCGAGGGTTTTCATTCCGATACAAACAGAAAGTCTCAGAGATCAGGAAATCCTGTATGGATTAAACAAGCACCAAAACAATGGTATTGAGAAATTTGACAACGTTATGTTGTCATCATATGGATTCAAAATCAATGAATGTGACAAGTGTCTGTCAAAGATGATGAACACTAGCTTACGTCATCAGACAAGCTCAGACGTAGATGACATGTCGATCATTTCCAGAGTGATGATAAGATGATTACATCTACCAAAATATGTTGAATTCAAGATTTGACATGAAAGATAATATGGGACTTCATTGATGTTATTTTGGGAATAAAAAATCAAAAGAACATCGATGGACTCGTATGTCGGCCACATCTGTTGACAATATTCTCGGGAAGTTTGATAAGGATAAATCCGTACAGCCGTAACACCGAGATGTAACTCTACACTTGTATAAGAATAAAGGAGAGAGTGTTTCTCAAGTAGAATACTCTTAGGTGATAGGCAGTCTACTGTACTTAAAGAGTTGTACAAGACCAGACATAGCTCATGCAAGCAATAAACTCGAGTAGGTATACCAGCAACTCGAGCTATGCACTGCAAGGAATAATGAGAGTATTAAAATACTTACGATTCACTCGTGACTATGGGCTGCACTACACAAGATATCCTGCCGTACTTGAAGGTTATAGTGATGCTAATTGGATATCTAATGTTAAAGACTCAAAATCTCATAGTGGTTATGTCTTTACACTGGGAGGTGCAGCGGTATCATGGAAATCCTCAAAACAGACGGTTATTGCCAGATCCACAATGGAATCTGTTTATAGCATCTAGACAAATGTGAAGAGGCGAATGTGCTGGTCACCCTAGAGATATCTGTGGCAAAGCCAAGGCTCCGCAATATACATTGCATGCTTAACCGCTATTGGTAGAGCACAAAACAAGATGTATAATAGTAAGTCTAGACATATCCGCTTGAGACACAATACCATTAAACAGCAACTTCAATCGGGTTATCTTATGATTATAAAATCTAAGGATAATAACATTGCGGATCCGCGAACCAAAGGGTTAAACAGAGCACAGTGTCATCGGCGGAATGGGACGAAGCCCGTAAAGAATAAGTTTATGCAATGGATACCTAACCTAGTTGGATCGAGATCCCAAGATTCAGTTCAAAGGACAACCAACAAAGACTTTGATAATCACCGTGGGGATATCGTGTCCATTCCTATGATGAACAAAGGATGCTCATAAGAATGTTGCCATTTAATGATCTCTGTTATTGGCGAAGAGTAACATGAGCTACTCTTAATTTTAGCGGAGATCACCTAGCGTAAGAGTGAAGTGGCCGTCAGAGGGGTTCAATAGGCACAATTCCATTAAACCTTGTAGAATCCAAAGTATGTCCACAAATAAATATAAAAGTGAGAACTGAACTGTGTTGAAGATTCCCCGTGTGAGATATGGCCATCGTCTACACAACAAGAATAGTTCAAGGACATCGTGGTCTAATGCTTAGCTGCAGAGTAAAACATATTTTCACAAGGGAAGGTTCAAAGGGTAAATAATTCCACTCTCCTATGCGTGTTTCAACCATACTTCTATCACCATGTTCTGCCTCATTTTAGTCATCACCTCGCTCATGTGGGGAATTGTTGATATATGAATGAAATGGATGACATTCAATGAATAATTAATTTCTAATTCTAAGAGCTTCACGAATAATTTGTTCATAATTTACGATTTCAGTTATATAAATAATCACACTCACTGAATGGAAGAGATTAACTCACATATGATCTGTCTAATAATTAATTTTGGGAATTTATATTTAGTCAAACTGTTTGGCATCCAAAATATTTGTCTTCCCTTATATAAAGGTCTGTCAAATTAAAATATTTTATGTTAGTTTAATTCAGTCTCAGTTTTCCTTCGTCCTTTGTCGGGTGATAGTGCAAACAGATCATCGCTTCGTAGGAGTGGCGACAAAGTGCTTTATTGAATCATTCGACACACGTTTTATCCTCGGGAGATAGACGCCTTGGAATCTCAAAGACCAATGGAGAAGGCTAATATCTGCTATGAAATTGTGAATTTACAAGATCTTATTGTTTCTCCAACTTGGTTATATTCTCCTCTTTTCTTTATTGATTTGATTTTATTTGGTTTTTCTTGAATAACCACTATTTTTAAAGATTAAGTTTATGTTGCTTGGAATGTCCAAACATTTGGTTTATGCTTTCCTGTGTTTCTACAACAAGTGATATTTTTGTCAGTTTTATTTATTCTTTCTTACAAGTAGGAGCCACGCCAATCCCCCAAGGATGCAAGATCAGTAAGGCAACGTAGATAGTCTACCTCCCGGAGGCACACTAGAAACTCTACATGCCAATACCGACGAGATGGAGGCGCTCCGTCTCACAAACCAACGTTTGCTGAGAGAGTTGGAGCAACTCACCAGGCAGATACAATGCCCCCAAGAGGCGCGACAGGCCCGAGAAGGCCAAAACACCATTACCCAAGAAGAATAACAACACATCGACCCTCCTGGAGAAGCAGATGGAGAAGGAGAAACTAGCCAAGCCAGGGAGCATGACCCTTACAAACCCCCTGGAGAGAATCGCAATGAGGAGAGGCATGGTAGGGACAACAGAGGCGATGGGCCCATCCTTTATCAACAGGAGACAGGGGAGCGAACGTGGGAGTAGAGTTTCAGTGATTATTTCTCCTGGGCAAGAGCTCACCTATGAAGAAGCGGTAAAAGGCTCAGCCTAGTCTCTATGGATGCCTGTGCAACAAACCGAACCCTCGCTCACAAATGAGGTGTTGCACTTCCCTTCCCAAGAAAGTTTAGAATGCCGTAGATCGAAACGTTCGATGGAACGAAAGACCTCATAGATCACCTCAATACATATAAGAACCAGATGGAGTCGCACGGATATTAGGACCCCATATGATGCAGCTCGCTATCACGCCTAAAGGCCCAACATCGTCTCGGGTTTAATTGTACTTCGCCATCTTCAATCTCATCATTCATAGCTCTCCATTGCGGTTCGCCTCCCACTTTATCGGAGCTAGACGCATAAGAGTTTCAGCCATCACCTTCTCGACCATAAAGCAATCCCGCAGAGAGCCTCGAGGTCATATGTTCGTGAGATTCAATGCCGAAGGTCATTAAAGGTAGATATTCCGTGATGAGAAGTTCGCCATCACCGCTTGGGCCGATGCATAAGTGCTTGGGAAATTTAATCTATGCACACATATGAAATGTATCTTAAGTCATATCACACTTAGATTAATTTTTATATGAGTCGAAGGGATCACAAGAACAATGAAAACTATACCATATAACATTACTATATTCCCGGACTCCGAACTATAAGTCAAGTTGCTTGTGTGGAGACTCAACCATTGATAGTATTAGATAAAAACAATTATCTTTATCTCCACTTTTGAAAAGAAAACAATTTTATTCATTCAAACTTAATATAGACTGGCAAGATACAAATTGCTAAAAATCATAAATAATGAAATAATATCTAGATCAATAGCACAATAAATCATCAATCCTCACTTGAGGAAAAGAGACTAGAAAAAAGAAAAACGAGAGAATGAGCGGCTAATAAGTTAATATATTTATTTTAGGAATATTTGGATAAAAAATAAAAATATCTCTCATTATAAAGCCAAACTTTTTGAAGACCCTCAATTTTGTCCCTCAACACTTGCATTTATCATTTGGGTGTTACACTCACCCATCGTTCTCATACGGCACCGTTAGAGTCCTTTTAGGCTTAGTCGGTTCCTCGAGCCCTGGGCTTATATGTGCCACATCGAAAGTGAAGTAGTTATTGGAATTGTGCCATAGGAAGCAAGTGGGTCGCCCCGAGGTTTTAACTCAATTGCAGTTTATCGAGTATGTCGAATTGGGGATCACTCGGGGCTTGTTTCGATCATATCTCCCTTTATCCGAACTTGGAATCGCGGCAATCGCTTTTTTTTATGGACTCCTTGTTCTCCAAGGAATATTCTATCAAAATTTAAAATTTTTCCCAACCGTTCTAATTAAATCCCTCAAAGCCAGCTTTAGGCGTGTAATCTACTTAAACATATCCAATTCTGAGCACTTCGGGATTGTTTTGATCATATATCCTTCATATCCGAACTCTAAATCATGTAATCGTTTTTTGTTGATTCCCTACCATTGAGGAATTATCTGAAAAAAATTGAGAATTTTTATCGGGATCGGATCAACCGGTTGGGAACCTGACCAATCGTTAATTTGATTTAAATTAAAGTTCATTATTGGAGCAGGTTCGAATTCGGAGCACCCGAGCTTGTTTTAGTCATATCTCCCTTATTTGAACTTTGAATCACACTTTGTTTTTTTTGTTGGATTCCTTATTATTCAAGGAACATTCTGTTAAATTTTCAAAATTTTCTTACTCCGCCGACCTATTGGCATCCCGCTCAACTCGGTTCTTCGCCACTTGTGTGGAGACTGACATGGTGGCTTTTGAGCCCAAATCCTACTTGGTTTGGGGGCCCATAAGCCCAGACAAGTTCTAGGCATGGTTTGGGTCCAGTTATAAGACATTTGTGGGTTTACAACCCACCTTAGTCCATTTTGGATTCTCGTGGTTAATCTAAAATGATATCGTGGCAAAACTCCTAACCTCGTGAATGAGGAGTGTTTATGAGTCGGGGAGTTCCCAGGACTCGAAGGTGGAGTGAGTTTAGATTTTTATGAAGGAAAAATACAAGCAAAAAATGTGAGGAGGAAGGGGAGAAGAAAAAAGAAGTCAAGAGGAAAAAAGGGAGAGAAGAAAAGAAAGGAAAAAACAGGAGAGATTCTCTAGATCTAGGTGGGAGTGGTCTCTCTCATTTTGAAGGGGATTTCCTAAAGTTTTGAGGTAGTTGATACCTAGTTTTGGAGGTAGAAAAGAAGGAAGACAAAGGAAGTAACTCGCAAATCCCACAGTAAGGAATGTTGCATGCTTTTCCCGTTCTTTTAATTATCGGCTCTCATGTTTACAACCTCGCTTTTTAGGCACTAGGCATTGTCGGGTTAGTTCTCATTCATTCTGAGTCTAATCAGACAATTCATTTGTTATTATTTTGTGATTCCTTACTCTTATATGAATGTTTTGAAATTCTTTGAGAAATGTTCTCACCTGTTCAATCAAGTTGGGGAACCCATCGCCTTGCTCATTAGGTTCGTTTTCAAGAACAACGCTAGGCACTAGACATCGTTGGGTCGGCTTCTCACTCATTCGAGTCGAATTGTATATCGCTTGAGCTCTTTTGTCGGGATTCTACTTGTAAGGAATGTTTTGAAATTTTTTGGAGAATTTTTCTCAACCGACATTGGACCAGCTTGGGGAACCGGATCGCCTGGTTCATTAGGGTTCCATTTTTAGGAACAACAGCTTAGGGTACTTTTTGCATTGTTCGTCTGCCTCACTATCTGAGTTGGAATCATACAATGCTATTTCTTGGATTCCTTAACTGTGGGAATGTTCTAAAAAATTTGATATTTTTTCTCAATCGGGCTAGACCAAATAAACCGACCATCTGGGCTGCCTGCTTTTTTTTTTGTGGGATAACATGGTTTTAGTTTAATTAGAGCCCATGACTCATGAGTCAAGCCCATTCACTCATCAGTGTACAAACTATGTTTAGGGTTTGAAATGAGGCTTAGCTAGGTTAATGTGGTCCACCTGGGATTCATAAGAGTTAGGTCAATATGGGTCAAAGGGTGAGTTAGTTAAGCACTAGTAGATCAGTGTTTTGTTTTAGCCCGATTCTTCGAGATAACAGATGTTTATACATAAGTGTTGTAGCATCAATGAGTATTAGACAAGCACATGTATTGTTTCTCTTTGTCTTCCTTTTTTGCTTGATATTTTAATTTTAAGAGATTGTTGTATGCCCAAAATGTGCGATTAACCTTCCCCTGCAGCTCATGGCTAGGGACCATAGGTATGTGCTTGGGCTTTGGTATTTGCATTTATATGTATACATGGTGTTTGGACTTTGATGTTTGTGGAGAATTTGAGCTTGTTGACTGACCTCTTATGCAACGCTTGGCTAGGGACTACAAGTACGCACCTATTGTTTTGTTTGGTCGAGTGTTTATGCATGTTAGATACCGGTAGGCCGGTGGATTCAGGTCATCTTTTAGCTTGAGGACTAACCGATTCGACCGTATGCTCCAATGTAAAATCTAATTCATTAGTAGAGACCGAGTTTCGAGTTGCAGGGGTGCTACCTCACACGAGGTACCTTCCCAATAAGTAATCTCGATCCCTAACCCGTAAATCTAGTTTTCGGGACTCCGTTTTTCTAACTTGAGTCAATTAGGGTTTTTTGTTCTACTTGATTTTTCCCTTTATAAATAAAAATAAAAAGGCGGCAACTCTAACAACTGTCATTGGGACGGCTTCTTTTCCCAAAAACTCGAAAATCAACTCACTTTTTTATTAATAGTGAGTCACACGACTGGTGGATCGGGTAGGTTCCACAAATTGAGACTACTGGGGATCGAACCTAGAATCTCCTGTTTACAACAAATATCAAGCTCGGAACTCTGAGTCGTATATTTGGAGCACATGGTTCGCTTGACTTGCACCTTTAGGCTACACAAAATGACCGATGATCACTTCACCCGTTTGATATTTGCATACACTTCAGGGTTTGTTTGTGCTTGTGTGTTCACCGTTGGATTATAACATGCCTGGGGTTCATGGTTGATTGGTACCTAGCCATATGTTTCGATCGCATAGATATTAGTTTACGTGTGGTGGTACTGGGCTCTTTCAGACACGCACACTGCCGCATGACTACTCCCTCTCTCTCTGCATGACCTGGCTGATTTGCTCAGGTTTGTGGGGCGCACTTGTATCCTGCTTCATCACTAATTCTGCCGTATTATTCCTGTCAATGCTCGAGTCAAGCCGTGAGTCATTCCCAATCGTTTCGCTTCGACCAAGCTAGGATTTTAGGAGCGGTCTTAGCTTTAGGGGCTATATCGATGTTTGGGGGAGCACTATGGAGATGACGTAACTTCCAAGTAATAAAGACTCCACGCATAGCCCGAGTCGATTTCATGGATACATGTGTCAGCCAAGCAGGTCATTTTGATTGGTGGTTAGATCTTAGGTTTACGATCCCATCTCAGTATAATCATCTAGCTCCTTAGGACTTGCCTTTTCCGTTGTCGCCTGGGAGCCGCATTACACTTGAGGAATCACCATGTCGTAATCTCGCCTCCGCCCGGTGGAAGCCATATATCGCTTAGCTATTGGACAACACACTACGTTATCGAGACCATGGCTCTCAGCCGGTCCGAACTCAAGATAGACTTGTTAGAGATCAAATTCATAGTCGGGCTAGAGTAGATATCGATCATAGAGATATGGACCCTCGCGACGCTGCCATCAAGTTGACCGCTTGATTGAGATTACTGACACCATGGCATCTCTCCGATTTCGGGGAGCACCCCGCATGACTCTACTACACCTCCACCACCACCACCACCATCTGGACCCATTGTACCGTAGGACTATACAGTTCCACCTCCACCACCACCACTCCTCGTTCAATCACCCACCGCCGGAGCATTGTACCGATGGTCGATCGAGACCACACCACATTCTGCGCGCTGGCTCCCGATAGATTATTGATGACATCAGCCCAGACGATAGACTGTTGCAGGGATCAAGTCTCGCACGTTTCTAATGTATTATGTCAGGACGCAATATGATGACCTTCCAATGGTAGCCTTGCCAGTTGAGTTCTGCATGCTGGACATTGAGAGATTCATGGGTATAGGGTGTGATGAGTCCAAAAACTCATTAGATTTTTAATCCATTTTTCTGAGTATATTACGAGATAAATGTTGATTTGTTTGCAGAAATGTGGATATTTTACTCAAATTTCATTTTGTAGGAAAATACAGCAAAAGCTAAAATCTCAACAAAAATCGTAATAAACCGCTTTATAAAGTGCACTGGGAAGTCGCAACTCAAAATCGGGTCACACAGAAGCTTAGTTGTCACGTTTCCAAGTCACGACATCACCAATTCCAAATTTTGATAAGAAATAAGTCCTAAAAGGTGAAGTCGTTACTTGAAGAAAGAAGTTGCGACAAAGGAAATGTGGTCGGGACTAAAGGAAATATCCAAAAGAAGAAATCCATGTCTCGACATCACTCTGATGTTGCGACACCAACTGAATACAACTGAGGTCGCGACATCACTCCGATGTCGCAATGTGGATTCGTCAATGAAAGCCACAAGAGAGGTCTTCGCAAGTAAACGAAGTTGCAACTAGTTTTTGATGAAGGGCTCCATTTGAGGTCGCGACATGCTGTTGAGGTCGCGACATAAAAACAGGAACTGGAGTCTCAACAGAAAAAGTGAAGTTGCAACCACATTAAAAGTTTAAGAACCGGTGCGAGGTCGCGAACTCCGGAAAGAAGCCAAACAAAGTCTTAACAAGAAACTCGGTTGCGACCATTTAATGATCAAAGACAGAACGATGTCGACCACTCACGAGTCGCGACCTGAAGAAGAGCTAAGCAGAAGAAATCCAAGTCGCGACATCAACTTGAGGTCGTGACCTAAAGGAAAGAGGAAAGGAGGAAATTGGTTGCAACAAAGAACTGAGGTTAAGACTAGAAGAAAAAGAAATGGGTAGCAAAAGAGGTCGCGACATCACCATGAGGTTACGGCGATGTATCCAAAACCCGTGGAAGGCAGTAAGACCACCAACACAATCGCGACTAAGAAATCAAAGTCACAACCTCGAAATCACTTTACAAACAAAAAGGTGGTCGCGAATCCCAAAATCGCCGCCGCAAATCGTGGCCGGAAGAAGAGAAAGACAACGATGTCGCGACATCAACACTGAAGAAACACTGAGCAAATGAGGTCGCGACTACAAACGATGTCGCGACCATTGATCCAAGCAGTTGCAAGAAACCGGTCGCAATGTATAACAAGGTCGCTGATCAACCGAAGTAATCAAGGGAAATTATGTCGCTGACATCAACCTCGGTTATGATATCAACAATGAAATGGACTTTTTCTTTTGGAAATTCACTTGAGTTTTTAGATCGGCCCACTTCTTTTGGACAAAGATAAATAGACGCTTAGAATAGCAAAGTAGCTTCCATCTTCACCAACGCGTAGTGAAAGAGAGGAACTCAAAGGTATAGTTTAGAGTAGATTTTTATTTTCTTTTTCTTTATTTTTAGTTTATTTCTTTCCTGGATTTGAACCCGCGAACTCGTGCGTGAGACTGAGTCGATTTTTTATTTATGCTATTTTCTAGTATTATCGTCAAAATTTATGAAATCTGCACAAATTTCTCGAATTCATTTCTTCTCGCTTATTGCACATGTGTTGGTCAGACGTGATCGGTGCTCCATTTATTAATTTAATGCGCATCGTATACGCTCACGGATTTGATTTCTTACATTTAGTTACAGTCTTTCCTGCACAAATATGGAGAACTAATTTGGGTTTGGATTTACTTATTTGGTGTCGTGTTTAAATTGTTAAGTTCCCACAAGAGTACCTAATACCGCCGAGAATGTATCTTGCTCTGATATCCGTGGATTCTCTCATGTGGACACGTAGACGGAGATTCCCCGAGAGCTGAGAGCACTTTTTCTCTCGGTATGTTCGACCACTATCATTTAATCATTGAAGCTCAGCTTCCATTTCTCATAAATCCCCATCGCTTCATAATCAAGTTTGAGGGGCAGATTTAACAATAAAATAATCAGAGAGTTCACCTAATCTAAAGGTGTTCCTAACCCAAGTTAGCTTAGATCTAATCAAGGCAAAGGACAACCTTACAGATCCTCGGAGGTCGAGCCACCAATTAAGTGGTAGAAACTTTATGAACCCCGAGAAGGAAAAGCAAAAGGTCTCATTGCCAACAGAAATGGGTGTCTAGTATCAGAGAAAATACCCGCATCTTGCAAGCTTTAATTTGGAATATAGGTAGTCGGGTTGGATCTTGTCTTTCGAGAGAAGTAAGGATATCTAACCTGAATATGCAGAAATCCACTCCAACAATTAGGAAATCTGACAAAACCGCATCCATACATAGAACAGAGCAATGTACTTTAGTTGAATCGATCAAGCTTCATCAGACACACTGATAGTTTTCTGCTTTCACAGAAAGTTCACCAACCCATTCTTTATAGATAATTCTATTTTTTATTCATTTACTTTGTTCAAATTTAGCTCATTAAGATTCACAAGATAGATCTTTTAATTTTTGTTGTTTAGATAAAACTTCTAATTATGATGTCTTAGTCCAAATAGTATGGAATTCCGCAGAGGTCAAGTGCTGGATCTCAATTCATACAATCTCCGTGGGAAGGATACCCGGACTTATATCTCGCATTTTACTACTTCAGATGACTCAGGCACTAGCAAAGTCATAGACTTGACCCTTATTTTTAAATCATGAACATTAAGAGAAAACTATTTTATCAAGCAAACTTATCCAAAGTGACATGGGATGCAAGAGAAGTGTAAGGCCTTTGTAACTATGTTAATTGAGGGTTTTAGTCTATATAGAAAAGGAAAACAGCCTGTTCACGCAGCTATACAACACCGTTATGTGGGCATAGACGATGAGGCACGAATGATTATGCAAGCGATTCCTCTCCCACACTGAGCGAAGTCGCTTTCAAATATTATTTGCCTCATTGGACCCTTTGAGACGTAGGACATGGGTCGATTTGGGACAGAGGTTTATCGTACGCATTCTTTAATACCGTAGTGGACGATCTCGGTTGGAGTTGGAGGCCCCCATGTAGCCTGGGATGAGTCGGGCCACTTCATTTATCTCCCCATTGAGGGAGAAGATGGTACTGTATTATAGATATACCCTCAGCGATCGATCAACATGATTATAAAAGCAAATTCTTCTCAAATTTCTCAAGCCACAGTATCTCATAGATTTGGCACGTACTTTGATCATTGGTTCAGAATCTCTATGGTGCATCGAGGAAGGCATAACTAGAGGATTATATGCACTCTTCCCTCCTAATTCAAAGGGGAAGAAGCCGAGGTCAGGCCCCAAATCATAAGAAATTGGTGCAATTGGTACATCGAGCCACATGTTTTCACATAGGCCACAGACTCATAGATAGTCTGCAGATATTCATTACAAGATGGTACACAGGATCGCATTGCACTGCTCCCTATAGGCTGGCAGGCCTACTTATCTACATCCCCCACCACAGCCAATATATGCTACACAAGCACCTCAAAGGCCACTTGTATAATATCATCAGCAGTATAGAGCACCGCCTCCACCGAGGCCAGCTAGGTAGTTTACACAGCTCGGGATGCCACTAAGCCGAGCATTTCAGAGATTGGTTGAAGGGGGTTTGATTGCTCCACTACCTAGACCACCACCACATCCTACCCCCTTCAAAGATTCGTGGATGTGATTTCATTATGCCTACCATCAAAGAGTAGGTTATGATACAGATAGTTGTGCGATGTTGAGACACGTCATTCAGACTTGATTGATCAGGTTCTGGTTGATTTGAGACGCCCATGAAGCGATCACTGCATCAATTTCCCACTCATGACACTAAAGCTGCATCTCCACCCACGAGTGGTACATTCGCCTGAGTTTTCGGAGACGCAGATATTCATGACGGACGACGTAAGAGGCTCCACAATCGATCACTTATACACGCATCGCATTTTAGTGGATACACCACAGAGATCCTTTAGGCTATTCGTGACTATCCTGCATGAGGTTCCTGCATTGCACTTCAATTTCACCCGTATACTGTAGTATGTTCCCGCCCATGACACCCTTCATTATGTTCCCGCAGGAGTAATGGGCTTGTTCAATGTGGATGTTTGGGATTGTTACACGAGGTGGGAGGGTAGCTCAGCCTCCACCCGTTGATAGGCCATTTCTTGGCACAACAGCTAGAGAGGATGTTCAGAGAGAGGATGATGAGATTCTACGCTAGTTGCGCACTACACATGCTCGTATATCCATTTGGAGCCTATTGGCCTCATCCATTACTCATAGAGATGCATTGATCAGAGCACTTAGTCAGATCAGAGTTGACACAACCACTACCCTTAAGGGGCTTATTCACTTTCTGACAATCGATAGAGCTACATGCATTGCATTTTCTGATGATGATTTACCACCCGAGGGGTCAGATCATGTTCGACCCTTAGTCATTGATGTTGCTTGTTCAGGCCATCGGGTGTCGTCATTCTACTGACTACTGCTCCGCCCCTAAACGCTCGGGTCCGTTAGTTACCGCCATTGCACTTGATTTTCGCTCGACTAATTTTAGGCCTCTTCATGTAATTCATTAGAGCTTGTGATGGGACTCAGCTTATGGGCACACTCAAGCACACATGTTAAGGATTGGGCTAGCAAGATACTCCATACAATTTCCTGTTTTTGTGATTTAGTCATCCTTCGACCCGCTTCGCCGCCCTCGATTCATGAGGCAGGTGCTATACCATCTTCCCTTCATTAGAAGTTGAAGTTCATACATGAGGGGCGCATTATCACGATACAGTCTGACAGAGATGTTATTACTTCTTCTAAGCTCGTGTTACATATCGCCCACAAGGGACGACTTCACATTTGATCGGGTTTACTGATGAGGTTCAAAGGTCGCTAGAGATGACATCATGCACTGCTTGCCTATGTCTTTTGATCAGCATAGTAACACTTCAGTACTCAGTATGATGAGAGGCTTGGGGTTGCTGTCGCCATAGGGCCGCAGCTGAAGCCATTTCTTTACGCTGATCATGACATACCCATGGGTTAGTTTACACTCATATAAAGGATTTAAGCACATCATATTTCGGCGCTGGCCGCTAGCCGGACAGTGGTGAGGGTCGGCATATCCGGGGGTTCCATTCGATTATCCCCTCCGCCTGTATACCTTTAAGTTGGCTGACTACTTTATTAGAGGATCAAAGCATGCACTCGCATAGGTATTGATCATGCTTAGATATTAGGGATCCATGCATCTAGCGTGCCTCGGGACAAATGTGTTTCGAAGTTCCGAGACCACCGAGGCACCCGGTTCCATGACACCGTGACCCCCATCACCGAGTCGAGCTAGGGTGTGTTCTCTATGTGTTTCCTCGAGGAGGTCCTTAACTATGACCTATCTATGGATTTGGGGGATGATATTGATGGAGTGACTCTTCCTGATACTTACATGCATCTAGATACATGATCGACATAAAGTCGTATCCTCGATGCGTACTTCCACACTGACCCCATTCCGCTTTTGACATGTTTGGAGTTTCTGCTATTGATTTCGAGGATGTGACACTTTATGATACCTAAGCTGATGCAATGGACATGATTGGCACTAACCACATTCTGGATGCAGACCCACCTTGGCCCCTCTCTGTTTTTTATATGTTTGGGATTTCTATGCTAGAGATAAATGATGATGATGGACTTGTTGCTATTGATATTATTCATAATACTATTTCGTTGAGGGAGAGTTTGATCATGGACCCAATTCCTTCTTTGACACTATGTCCCGGTTTGTCACCCGCTTTAATGATATTTATGATGGTATACTGAATATATATTTTCGAGTATTTGCCTATGTCACAACATTTTCCTTTGATTATACCCTTAGCACCCACAACACATATATATGATGTTGATGATGTGGGAGACACAAATGACCCACTGGGTGGCCGGTCAGAGTGTGATTCTAATACAAAGGACAAGAAAGTTACACCTATTACTAGTAGCACGGAGTTGATAGATTTTGGGGCACTAGATCAACCCAGGGAGATTAGGATTGGCTCTTCCCTATCTCTTGATGAGAGGAGTAGATTGATTGACCCGTCAGCCATACTGGATGTATTGGGCTGGTTATATGATATGCCGCCTGAATCTTTCTATACAAAAGATCACCTACCCATTCTACCATATGCTAGGCCAGTTAAGCAAAAATTGAGGAGACTACACCCTCGATGGAGTTTGCAAGTTAAGGAAGAAATTCAGAAGCAACTTAGTGTTGGCTTCTTGTCAGTGGTTGTGTATTCTGAGTGGTTGGCTAATGTCGTCCTTGTTCCCAAAAAGGATGGCAAGGTTAGAGTTTGTGTAGACTTTCGTGATCTGAACAAAGCTAGTCCTAAGGATGATTTTCCCCTCCCACACATTGATATGTTGGTTGACAGCACTATAGGACATTCGATGTTGTTCTTCATGGATGAATTTTTTGGGTATAATCAGATTATGATGGCTCCAGAGGATATGGAGAAGACTTCTTTCAATAATGAGTGGGGTACTTATTGATACTTGGTTATGCCATTTGGGTTGAAGAATGCAAGAGCCACTTATCAGAGAGCTACTACTACTCTGTTCCATGACATGATGCATAGAGATGTCGAGGTATATGTGGCTCAGCATGATATGAAGTCCCGAGATAAGGCAAATCACTCAGCAACCTTGGCTGCAGGTTCTTGAGAGGATCAGACGGGTTCAGCCGAGGTTGGTCCTCAAGAAGTTCACCTTTTGGGGTAACTGGAAATTGCTAGGATGGCATTGTTATGAGCGGGGTATGAGGTTGATCTTGAAAAGACTGCATTACTTGACATGCCCAATTCCAGGACTCCAGAAAGAGAGCAAGAGGTTTTCAGCAGACATGCGATATCGCCGCTTCAATGCTAAACTGACAGATGATGAGGATTTTATCTTCATTTTCGAGGAAGAACTGTGCCTTACATTTTGGAATGATGATTGCCAGCGTCCCTTTTGGAGAAGATTAGCGCTCCTTTCTCCTCCTCCGCTTTAGTGCCTCATATACCGTAATGCCCTTGCTTTTGTATTTGTTGCTTCAGATACTTTAGGATGGCTGCTAGCTTAGCTCGATGATTTAGTAAGGAGCTGTAGCCATCTATTATTTGAGTAAGAGGATATATATAGAGTGCATATACATTATGATTGGGCGCCTTTGTTTGGCATTGGTTTGGGCCACTAGGAGACTAAGACATTATGTGACAGAGTATTTGTTAAGACCTTTTTGCATGTATACAAATCTGTGACACTGCTGCCCAAGGACCATTACTTAGTCCCCGGCAACAGTGCCAAAAACTTGTTAACCAAAATAACTTGTATGCTCATAAGAAAAATAGTTTTGTCACTGAACTCAATTAAAGATTAGTTTGGTCTTAAAATCAGAAGTGCACAGTCGATAAGTAATAAAGTGAACCTATAAGTCCGAATTATCATTCCTACGGAGTTCAAGAGAATTTAAAGTTCAATTACTCCCAACTACTTAATTTCTACACTATTTGAACTCCATTTTATAAAATTTCGACCTAACAAAGAATTTTAATATCCGGAGCAGTTGACATCTATAATAAAGAAAATCTAAAATCCTAATGATGGATCGGACTGAATCCGCATCATTGTCGTAAAGTGAACACATGGATTTTCACCGATGCACCATCAATTCCTCGCTTCGTCCCATTTGATTCTATCATGAATTGGAATATGAAATTGTCAAAGACGGAAGTAGTATAGTTTGGATTTCTCCTATAACCATACTTTTCACTTATTAGAAACATTCATGTTCATTTATGATACATGTTTCTAATCAATTACTTGTAATAAAAATTTATTTATAAGATTTAGGTATTTTTCTTTTCCAATATTTCATACCCATTTCTTATGACTGCATCCCTTTGCTTCCGAAGACGTGACAATTAAGCAAATATCTATAAATTGAATGATGTCTCAAATTCTTTTAAAATCTTTTGAAGAGTTCTTACTTTCCTCTTGATTGATCTTGCTATCACGGGATTGAGATCCTTTTTCCGCATTAAGAAGAAATTCTAATTTGATTAATTTGATAGCTCACCCAACCTATTCTCAACCATTAGCAAATTAAGGATATATCTAAATAATCTTTCAGAGGTTCAAGAAGGTTCTTCAATATTTGTCTAACATACCCTGAAGTAATCGCATCTATGCTCTCGTGAATCTCCATCTGTGTCACTCAGGCCACCTAGAAATCGTAGCCAAGCTACGCTCCTTACGGGTATTCAGCATTATATTGAACAATTCACTATATGAACATCATTAAAATACTCTCAAGATTCTTAACCCAGAATTTCCTTCTATTGTGCAAAAAGACCATGACGTGATAATCGATTCTTTCCCAATGAAGTTGTGTTCCTCGAAAACTGGATTACAGTGAACACCGAAATACTGATCAGGAAATTCCAATGCAGCTGCAATCAATTGAAGAAATAAGTTCCAGCGTTTGTCTGGAATACATTATAATCATACAGTAATCGTAAAAGAATTCAACAATTTAATTCAACTTCAAAACTTCTAAGCAATGCACTGTTTCAAGTCCAATAAACGAATTGAAATTCTACGCTAATCTAATCTACCACCTAAGACAAGAAAAGCAAAGAAAAAAGAAAAGAAAAATATACGATAAAAGGAGTCCTCGCCCCGTAAACGTTGGTTTCCCCAGACCTAAGAACTCGAGAAGATCAGACATTTCATGCACTGGGCTTCTATTTATAAAGAGACCCCAAAAGTTCGGGGCCCTAACATCGATGCTATTTATGAACTCCTAAAATTTAGGCCTGGGGATTGTCTTCTCGCCGCGACCAAAGTTCCACTGCGACGCAGTTTTGAATTTTGTTGTAGGCTTCATGGTGTTAGCTACCAAAGTGTTGCGACCGCTTTTCTCGCGGTTCTTCCTGATTTCGCCACGACGTGTTTTTCGTCGCTGTGGGAGAAGTGATGCTCGCCCTACTTCTTCAAATTCATGTCGCGACTCCAGCTTTTCTTCTTGTCAGCGACAACATTTCTATTTCGTTCTTGTTGCAACACTGCCTTGTATTATTGGCATCCTGGCCGCGACCCAAAGTCTGGTCGCGATTTAGTTCTCGCCCATTTAGCTCGCTTCCTCATGCAACTTCATTTTTGTTGTTGCTTAATTTTCGGACTTTTGTGTTGGGGATGTTTTGCATGTCGCGATCCCAATATACAGCAACGACACTTTTCAACATCCTAAATTATACCCCTCGATTTATAACATGCTTTATAATAGTAAATGTATATTTTTTTTCGAATAAAATAATGCTAAAAATAAAATAGCAAAAACCCGGAATTTGCACAAGATACAAGGGTAAATTGGTAATTTACCACGTTAGGACCTAAGGGTCATAATCTCATAAGATTGTATGCCAAAGTAGAGTATAGCATAAGTTGAAATACAAATGAAATAAAGATGAGGGACCAAGAAATAAACAAAGGCAAGAAAATCAATAAATAAGGACTGAGATAAGACCAAAATAGCTCATTTGGTCTTGAGAGAAGGAGCTCCTATGGGCAGGGATAAGGAGAAGAGAAGAGAAGGAGAGGAAGAAGAAGAAGAAGAGTAAGAGAAGAAGGAACAAGGAAGGAGAAAAAGAGATCAAAGGTATGGATTTGTATGGTCTGATTATAGTATGAAACTTGTATGAGATTTTGTATGGACTTGTTTGTATGAATTTTTATGGATACTACTGAGGTTTGAATACTTCTCGTTTGTGTAGAATCCTTGGTTTGGTTGTGGTCCTCAATAGAGGAAAGATTTGTATAGATAAAATGTTGGGTTTTAGGGGAGATGCTGTCGGTTTTTTTCTAAACCCATGTTTGAGCTAGCTATAATCAATATCACCATCCAAATTTATTTATCCAACTTTCTTAAAAAAAAAAAAAAAAAAAAAACTAGACTCTCTAGAAGAACAAATCCTTAAATAAGTGGTATCTAAATCCCGGGACCCCGTGGTACCTAGAAAATTCAAGCCAAAGTGAAGTTCGTTTGGGTCAATTCTCATACAATTTTGATACGCTGACTTAGTTTGAGATTTAGGCCATAGTTGAGTTTCACCATGAAATCAGTGATTCAAATTTTGGGTAAACCAGACTTCTGCAGAACGCATCTCCCCGAATGAGTGTAGGCACCAATCTGTGGTATCTTGTGAAAAATTGCTAAAGTGAAACTCTGTTTTCTCGGTCAATTTCACATACCTGACAGGCCAGATTTGCTAGCTACAGTATTTAGGCCATAAGTCGAAGTTTCATTCATCCAAAATAAGTGATTCAAATTTTAAACTAGACTCTAGGAGAAAAGTGATTCTCGAAATAAGTATATCCAAATTTGGACTCCATTGACCTAGAAAATTGGCCAGCAGAACACCTTGGCCCTCAAATCGGTCAAACACCCAATGAACCGAGTAACTGCTGTTTGGAACCATAACTTGAGTTACACCGGGTCCAAATGAGGTGATTCGGGTTTTTGTACAAACTAGACATCGGGGAGAATAACTTTCATGAAGAAAGTAGGGTCCGAAAATGGACTTAGGAGTTTTCTAGAACTGTTCAGGCAGAATTGGTTATAGAAACTAAAATTATATAACGGTTATATAAATGTTTTGTTATATTAAATAACGCATCATAGTAATATGATTATATGGATAACTTGTGTTAAGAAAGCAAAGATAATACATATATAATTGTGTTATATGAAAAGTACGCTTAAATGTTTATAAGAGATTATTTGAAAATGAATATCTCATAAGTATATATGATATCGCAGAGATATTCATGTATATGCAGATATCTTTTTCTAATACCGAAAGATTGTTAAGAAAAATATAATAAAATGATTGCCTCGCTTAAGACCGTAGTTGGATAGATAGGCATGCCTATAGGGATATAATTGTCGCTGAAGATATAAGTTTGGCGACATTGAGATCCCGGTTTGTCTAAGGACATAGATCCCTTTGATCATTATAATCCAGGCCCGTTCGGTCATACAAATACATTATCGAGAAGTAGCAATTCTTCCGCACACATACGCTATTTCCCCGTATCCGCTTTCTAAGGTTTTTGCATGAAAAATAAAAGAAAATGATAAGTATATGTAAAGCGTATGATACGATATTTAAGATAGTGATCAAGCATGCGACGATAAGATACGCTACAGAACAAGAAGTAAAGTGGAAAGATGACATGAAAAGTATATGAAATATGATAAGAATGAAACATGTTATGAAAAAGTAGATATGAGAAATAGATAAACATAATGTAGTACTGTTATATCGCTAAGTATATGCATGTGTATAGAAGTGTGATGATCCGTGCTACGGGTCGTCCATATGTATTTATTCCCCACTCAAGCTGCAGTTTAGCACGAGCGTTTTCATCCCGTAGGTACGTAAGAGGAAACGAGTGACGTGACAATCCACATCGCAGCTAAAGGCCACGCATCACTAGGCAGCCCACCGGAAGACCTTGGTATATTTTTGCATATGTAATTTTGTTTATTTTGTAAATGGGCAAATATTTTAATGTTGAATGACTTATATGGTTGTATATATTTTGTAACTGCTGTTGCTTAATATGATACAAGGAATCGTTAACTTTGAGGTTGAAATGTCAAGCTTTAAAGTTTATAAGTTTATAGTAAACATCAAAAAAAATGACACTCGCTGACACCGCGGTGTCGGAAGCAATACGCCACGCTTTAGCGGGTACTGGGAAGCTCAGGTTAGCAATTTGAACAGTAAGATACGGATAGAAAACATGTTTTAGTAATGTGTCAATCGGCTGGATGTCCTCAGGTTTTGGCAGATGAAACGCCTCCCTCCAAATCTAGCCGAAGGAAGTAGTCTGGAAGTGTTAACCCAGAGATCAAGGGTTACCGCTTCTGATCCTTCTCAATCGTTGCAGGAGAGTCATGTCCTAGCCGAACCAAATGAAGCTTTGTTTAGGATATCTCAGGACATGGCTCGAGTGTTAGAGAGATTGACAGCTCCGAAAGCTCCGATAGATATGGTAAGAAGACATGAGCCGAGGAATCTATGGGTCAAAACATGAAAGAGTCCGATGTGTCAATTCTACAAAAAGTCGCAAAGAATAGTAGAGGAGGTGAGATGCCTCCGATCAAAGAGTGATATGTGCCGCTTTTTCTATCAAGTAAAGGCGTTGCTTATGATCGGGTGGAAACTAGTGTCGAGGAGTCCGAGGTTTCCAGATCCCATACCATGGAGGCTTTTGCATCCCAAGAGTTCTAGTACAAATAAGGTCTCTCGATATGTTCCCAAAGGAGACTAAGTGGAAGCAGCTCTTTGAATTTGAAGTAAAGGAACTTATCGTTGGTTGAATATGAGAAAGAATTCAATGATCTTAGTAAGACGCACTAATCGGGCCCCTCACAGACATTTTAGTGGTGGTTTGAGGATGGACTAAATGAGTCCATAAAGATATTTGGCGCCCGTGACAAGCATTCAGCCAGTAAATTTCATCGGGCTTGAACTGCGGCAATGGAAGTGGAGAAACTGGAGGCAAAGCAGAAAGACTGCAAGAGAAAGCTTTCTAGAGGTGGTGCTTCTTCCCTCTCCTGTAAGGAGCTGAGAGAACTCAACTGAGTCACACAGGCTCCCCACTTCACGAGGTAGAAGATGTGGAAGTACAAAGGGTCCTTAGTTCTGGCAGAGGTGTTTCAACCGACAAGGAGAAGTCCTAGAGTGCCTCATTGCCATAGACTCCACACGCCTGTGTGTGCGCATCGCTTACGTGATGATGTTCGGGATGTGGAAACACTGGTCACACTGAGAGGCATATGAATTGTCCCCATAGTCGTGGATACTAGGAGTTTGCAAGGTAGTATGTAGGGAGACTGCTACACCTTCACCTTCGACCTGTGGATCGAGGTAGGGGTCATATAGAATTACTACATATGACTGGAGGTGGCCAGCTTCGCAGACAAGGATCATCCTACGCCTGTTGTGCCCCCAACACGAGCTTATGCTACGGTTGCCCGTGAGGATCAAGATGCTTCCGGGCGATTGGTCGGTATTTTCTTATGATATTGAGATGCATGCTTTGATAAACCTTGGCTCTGTACCATTTGTATATAAGGCATTAACCTGTGGTTTGATAGAATGCCATTAGTGTGAGCAATTACCATATGATACGCTTGTTAAGAATTCTCAAGACAGTGCCGTAGTCAAACTATGGATAAGGAATATCACCAACACCATGACGCAGAGTTTTCGCTGATCTACTCTGCTTTGTCGCTTTCATGAGTTTGATTTAATTTTTGGGAATGGATTGGTTATCCAAACATCGGGCTATAGTTGATTGTGATAAGAAAACAAGGCTTAAATGTTCGAATCTTCGTGGTGTATTAGTACATGGTATCCAAACTGAGTCGCTTCAAATGTAATTTCAGCTATGTCTCGACGATTGTTTATAAGCGGTTGTAGTTTCATTGGTACTTGACTCTAAAAGAGGTCAAATAGAATTGGAAATTATTTTGGTTGTGAAAGATTTCTTCAATGTTCCCTAAAGATACTGCATTCCACCCGTGGGCAGGTGGGATTTATCTATTGAGATTTTACTCAGAACAACTCTGTTTCAGAATTATAGGATGGCTCCAACTGAGTTGAAAGAGCTAAAGATTCAACTACAAGAGCTCTTGGACAAAGGGTTTATCCGACTTAGTGTTTCTCCTTAGGGTGCACCTGTTTTATTCGTGAAAAAGAAAGATGGCACCCCACTGATACTGACATTCAGAAATCAATATGATATGAAACAAATACCCATCGGGCCGAGAATCAAGATCTTTGATCGCTGCGGGGCGGTGTCTTCTCAAAGATAGATTGCTAATTGTGGTATCATCATTCAAGAGTTGAAAGATGTCGATGTGCCTAAGACAAGCACAAACCCATGGCCATTATGAGTCTCTGTAACTTTCCTATTTGACCATCGTAGGGTGATCCAAATCAACAAAATTTGTATCCTACTCTCTCCTACCGGTCGTAGGTCACGCTTATCGCAGAGAACTTGCCCTATAACAACACGTGGATGGCTTTCTGCATAAATGATTTGATGCGATATTAAAAATGGTAATAATTTGGGATTTTAGGTTCGTTAAAACAAAGGAGGTTTTCGGGGTTTAAAACCTAAAATAAAAACAAGTTAAATAAAATAGAACTCCTTGAAGTGTTAGGTCACCGGGGACGAGTTCTACAAGCTCACCGAGAGGTCCTCTGGTTGGTTCATTGGGAGGATGACATATAGTCATCTCCGAACCTGATCTTCTACCAAAATAATTATCCTTCAAAGATGAAAAGAATTGTTAGCAGGACCGACGTTGAAGAACAATTCTCCCCGACTCACCTTACAACGATTAATAGAGGGTAATCCACGAATCTCTTGATCAGTACAAGCACCACCGAACCCTAAAAGATTACCAGTCAAGGTTTGGTCTATGGAACTTAGATTTAAACCTAGAGTCTGAAGAAACACAAATCACAAAGGCAGATACCGTTGGAAGGGAACAAGGGGAACCTCCAAGAGCCTCCAATCCTACCCCCCCAGTTCAGCCTTTTCCTTCTTCAAGGAGGAAGGGTTTAGTCACAATCCTCTAAAGTTGTCATCCTTGGAGGGTGTTTGACAACCAAGAAAATAGAAAAGTATATGGCAGAAAACAGTTGTGATAAACCCAAAATTTATCATGGGGCGATCGATGTCCATTTGTTAAACTGAGGCTTATATATGCTCGTAAAAGTGAAATACAAAACAATATGAAACAACAAAAATTACAAAGGAGGGTAGAAAGGAGAAAACCAAACGGAGTCGCTTAAACACAAAATTGTTGTTTTTTGGCACTTCAAGATACGCTGATTTTCGCCATCATAGCTAAAAATTCAAATATAGCAAAATTGAAATTTTCACTATGCAATGCACTTGCTATGATAGCTTAAAATCTCCAACAGAAGGGAATTTTCAAAGACTGCTCCATTGTCGGGTTAAATGCTCCATTGCTCCATGCTTCATTTTTCTTCTATTTTCTCGCTTCTTCTCGTCTCTCGATCTATGATGTCGAGTTTGACCTCGAATTTTCATGTTTGATCGACCAACAATGTTGGCATGATTAGCTCGCAAAACTCGTAAAATTTGCCACAAATGCGAACAAGAGAATAATAAGGACCTTAATGTAACGGCATTGTAATGATTAGTATACAAAAGCACTCAAAACCTATAATAAATGGGTCAAAATAGCACTTTGGGTACTAATCACACTTCGAACCCACACATTGCTAGTCCCTTAGCAATCAAAGAAAGAAAGAAAGAGAGAACATACAAAACAATAACAAAATAACGTTCACAAAAATGGTATTTCAAAAAGGTTATGAATGAGTAATGCCTAACCCTAAGTAAAAATCATCAAAGCCTTGTCCAATAATTATCATGAGAGAATGAATGCCATACAAAATTGAGTATTAAAAGAGCCTCCTTCTTGGTGAATCAACCAGAAACTTCCACCAAAATCTAAGTGTTTGTTTGATCAGCTCTCAACAATAAACTCGCTTAAACCGCACTCTCCCCAACCTAGCTACTACCACGTACCTAGCATGCTAACCAACCTAACAGATCAGGACCCACCTCTATTCCACACCATTTTATGCTAGGAGGGGGCCGCTGAGGAATCACCTCTAACAGTAAAGTCCATGTAACGGGGATCTATCGATGACTCCCAACCAATTAAGGCTTAGGCACCAAGTCATAAGGATCTTTCGACCACAAACTCTTCAGGTTTCACTCGACTTCAAATGAGATTTCGAGACTCCAAAGACCTACAACTTGCTGCTAAACTCTACTCCATCCACCCTGTAGCGAACACTAGGTCGGCGAATTCTAACCGCGCCGGGCGTTTAGGCAATCGGGCTTTAAAGGTTAGCCATATACTTGACGTGTTTCTGTTTCAAGGCAAAGCGTTGCAATTTTTCTCTTCTTTTCTTTCTTTTTCTTTTCTTTTCTTTGCTTTTACTGGAAGACACATCGCCTTCTTACGGGGGTCCTTAACCTATTAAAGGTAGGGCCAACAACACTATGATAGTTATTGCAAGGCTTAGGAGGTCGCGTTTTCAAATTTCATCATTGAAAACCCAATGTGCCTCTGTGTGGTTAGATGAAGTGTGGGAAGAAAAATTGTCTAAAGCAACAAGAGTTCAACTGACATCCAATTAACTAGGCATGGAACCAATCTAACATCAATAGAATTGGACAAAGTTTCAATTTTTCAAACTATGAGCTGTGCAAACACACAAAATTTTTTGGTTGCAAATGGGTCCAAATTTTGAAAGTAAGTCAGATAAGAGTACGCTTTATAGAAAGGAACCCAGTTACCGAACATCACAAAATGGGCTTACTCAAAATAGTAACAAAACATAAACACAAAGCTACTTCTTCGCTAATCTCTCCCCCAACCCAAACATCTTCACGTTGTCCTAAATGGGGCCTGATTGGAAAATTAGGAAGGAAGTGTTACCTCCTGATGAGATGTGATTGTTGTTTGATAGGAGACTTCACAAGCTTTCCATCGACACCTTTATTCACCTGCCGCTTCAAATAAACAAGTTAGGAGAAGAAAAGAGAGGAAAAAAGGACAAGTTGGAGCATTTAAAAATTACACATTCATAAAAATTTAAAAAGTGTTATTTTCCCGGGTCAAGATTGATTCACACCCCTAAAGCCTTAACTTGTATCAAAAACTCCTAAAACGGAGTCTGAAATGAAAAATTCTTTTGAATCGAAACAAAAATCTGAGGCAAAACACAATATAGCTAAAATTTCCGCTATCATAGCGAAAAATTTTCTATGATAAAGAAAAATTCGCAATGTTTACGAAATTTTCACATGCTACACAATGAATTTTTTTTTTGAAAATAAAATAAAAATAAAACAATTAATAAAAAAAAATAATAAAATAATAAAATAAAATAAAAACTTTCTTTTTTTTGAGAATTTTTTTTGAGACAAAATTTTTTCAAAATAAAATAATTAATAATAATAATAAAACGTTTTTTTGAGATTTTTCAAAAAATAAAATACTCATTACACAACAATAAAACTTTTTTTTTTTTACTTACCTTATCGCTCACTATTTTGTCTTTTAGTTTGACTTGCATAAATTTTCGCTATTTCATATGAATATTTTCGCTTATGATCACAATTTTCGCTTATCATTATAAAATATATGCCATACGAAATTAAGCAAATTTTCTATCTCGCTTGTTGATCTTCATTCGCCTCCAAAATTTCACTAAACTACAAAATTAACACAAGAAAAAATTAAGAAAAATTGCGTAAAAGTGAAAAACATGCTGTAACAAAGATTGACTTAAAAATTAAAGTAAATCTAAAAGAAAATTATAGAAATCTAAATAAAATACGATAAAATAAAATAAAACAGGAAAAATTAAAACAAAAAGTGGGGGGGTGGGGGGGGAGCTTAGAAATGCCGAGGTTTGGGTGCTCCAAAACCGAACTGGCACCCGAACCAACCGTTGTGCCATGCAATGTAGGCAACTGCCAAAGTTTTTGATGTAGTGGTAAAATTTTGTACAGTGGCCACTAACTTCCTAAAGTTTCAGAATAGGCAATACGGGGTGGCCTCGTGACGTGGTGCTTCAGTGGGCTTCTGTTGGGGTCAGATTGCGATGCGTGAGGCGTGATACAGATTCGGGTCGCGAGGGGCCACCGGCGGGCTTCGTGGCTCGGGCGCTGGCGTGGTGTTCACCTGTGGGAAATTGTTTCAAAACAAGCTCGGGGCTCTTCCACTATTTTCTTTTCCACTACCCTCCTCGGGTTATAAAGGGAAGGATTTCTTCTTGGTTCTCCTTTGAAAACAACATCACACATATGGCAGAGTGATTCGTAGGCAACCTTTCCGACAATCCAATAAAATCCTCTATAAGCCCCCTCGTGTAATGCGAGCGACACCGCCTTCCGGCCATGGTGTCACTTTGGCACTCCTCCTCCGTGGACACGATCAATTAGTCTTCACGGAATCTTGCGTGCCGTCCCATTTATGCTCAAATCATTTTTCACCATCTAATTTCTTGTTCAAATTGTCTTCCATGTTGACAATTCTCTTATTCGAATGGGCATTAATCCTCTATTATCCGCCACAAAGTTATCCACTATCCCAAGGTCCAAAATGGCTTGTTCAAAATGGAGGGATTGACTATATTTCAGGCACTGCAGGAGTTGAAGCATAAAATGGAGGTTCAGAGGAGCATATTGTGGAGGTCTCAGTTCCCATGAGGAAGTGGTGTGATTCCCCCAACTATGGTCAGGCACTACCATATAGTGAACTCATCCATTGGTTTCTATAGTCCCTCATGGACATGTGTTTCTGTGTGGTTTTCTCTCCACAGGTACTCAAGTATATCGTTTCTCCCTTAGGTGTTCCATTTGATTCTAGTTCAAGCTCATCAAAACATGGATTCTCGCAGCGAAAAACCAGTGCAACACAAGACAACACAAAACAATCCCGTGTTAACTTTTTTTTTTTTTTTTATATGAAACCAAAGAAAATGACAAAGTGAAATATAAAAGTGACTACTAGTACTTGTGATGAGGATCACAAGTGTCTTCACAGCCCCTCACTTGCACTAAGGCACCATCCACTCAAGAACTGGCGCCATTTGATCGTGCCGCAGGGTGATCCTAAATCACCAAAATTTGTATCCACTTCTCCCTACTGCCAGAACAAGCTATCATAAAGATAGCTATTTAGGGTCGAACACAGGATGGGTTTTCTTCTGCATAAATGATTACAGCGGAGGTTAAAAAAAAATGGTGACTAAATTTGGATTTTCAAAATCATTAAAACAAATAGGTTCGGTTTAAAACTAAAATAAAAACAAGTTAAAATGTAAAATAGAACTCCTGAAGTGTTAGGTCACCGGGGGGGATGAGTTCTACAAGTCACCTAGAGAGGTCCCTCGGGGTTATTTCGCGCTGGGAGGATGACATATAGTCATCTCCCGAATCGATCTTCATTTAGCTATAAAACCTAACCCAAAATAATTATCCTTTTCAGCATGGTACACCAGCAGTAAATATGACCATGCGAAGAACAATTCTCCTCGACTCACCTACAACGACACAGAGGCGAATCCACCTAATCTCGGGCCGATCTAGCAACAAGCATCCACTCGAACCCTAAAAGATTACCAAATAAAGTGTCATTCAAGGTGAATCTAGGGGATTTAAACCTGTGAGTTCAAAGGAAAACACAACCGCTGCATACCGCGTGAAAACAAAGGGGAACCTCCAGCAGCCTCCAAATCCTACCCCCAGCAGCCTTCTGCTTCAAGGAGGAAGGGTTTTAGTGTCGCCATCCTCCGTTGTCATCCTCGAGGGTGTTCGGGAAACCAAGAAATAGAAAAAGAAAGGGAAAGAAAATGAAGAAGAGAAAAACGGGAGAGCTGAAGGCTTCTCCAAAAATTTATCGCGGGTTGATCATGTCTCATTTTGTTACACATCGAGGCTTATATATGCTCAAAGGGAAATTACAAAACAATATGAAACAACAAAATTACGTTGAGGGTAGAAAGGAGAAAAACCAAACGGAGTCGCTTAAAACATAAAAACAGATGCACAATTTTCGCTATGTGCACAAAGGATTTTCGCCATCATAGCGAAAATTCGCCACTATAGCTTAAAATTGAAATTGGCTGCACGCACCTCGCTTATGATAGCTAAAATTCCAACAGAAGAAAATTTCGCACCGCTCCATTGCCGGGCTACCGTTCCATTGCTCACGCTTCATTTTTCTTCTATTTTCTCGCTTCTCGTCTCGATCTATGATGCCAGCTCGACTCGAATTCTTCATGTTTGATCGACCAATAATGTTGGAAGTGGATTAGTCGTAAAACCGTGTAAATTTGCCACAAAATGCGATCGCAGAATAATAGGACCTTAATCAGAATCGGTTAATTAGAATGATTAGTATACAAAAAGCACTCAAAACCTATAATAAATAGGGTTCAAAATAACACTTTTTGGGCACTAATCACATTTGGGTTGACTAATGCACTGGCGGCATTCATGGATTTGATGAATAGGGTGTTTAGACCCTATTTAGATCGCCTTTATCGTGGGTCTTTGTATTGGATGATATATTAGTATATTCTAGAGATGAGCAGAGCATGAGTAACATTTGAAAATAGTCCCACAGACTTCGAGAGAAAAAGCTGTATGCTGCTTTAGTAAATATGATTTTTTGGCTAAAGAAAGTTTCATTCATAGGCCATATCAGGTTCGGCTGAGGGTATAAGAGTTGACCTCCTACTAAGATTGAAGTTGTGGCAGGAATTGGAAACCGCCCCGAAGTGTTACCGAAGTGAGAAGTTTTCGGGCCTCGCAGATATAGAAGACGAGGGAAGGGATTCTCTCATAGCTCCGCGCTCACTAAACAGAAAGGAGTAAAGCCTGAGTGGTCGATAAATGTCGAATAGTTTTGAACGCTTGAAAGAAATGTCATTAAAGCACCCATTGACGCAACCTTACCTCGGGAAAAGAGTACACCTTTATACGTTGATGCTCGTATTGTCTGGGATGTGTGTTAATGTAAGATGGGAAAGTAGTGGCTTATGCAACGCTGCAGCAATGAAGCCACATGAACAAATTATACCACTCATGACCTAGAGTCATCGCAGAGGTTTGCTTTGAAAATATGACGACACTATTTATATGGGGAAAAATGTAGAATTTACACGGATCATAAGAGTCTCAAGTGTTTACTGACTCAGAAAGAATTAAATTTGAGACAATAGAGGTGGTTAGAGTTATTCAACGACAGGATCAGATAATTGACTACCACCCCGGAAAAGCTAATGTGGTAGCAGATGCCTTAAGTAGAAAGGCAATGGCAAATTTCCTTTGTCACTAACACGCTGAATGGAGACTAGCAAATGATGGAGCCATATTACTCACTACAAGCACAGCCCGTGGTTAAAGCAAATGATTATAGATGCTCGAAAAAAATGACGAAGAGAGATGCGTGAAAAGGTACGATGATCGAGATGGTGACAGATCGGTTTTTAGTAAAGAAGATGGAAGTTTTTGTATTTCCAAGTATGGTGACTTATGTGTAGTTATGATAAAGAGCTTAAGAAAAGTTGTTATTTGAGTCAGTATCACTAGAGCTTTCACTATGCATCCCGGAGGTAATAAGATGTACCAGATTTGAAACAGCTAGCATCGTAGAAAGGAATGAAAAGAGATGCACGTATACGTGGTCTAAAGTGTTTGACGTGGTTCCAAGTTAAAGCCGAACACTGTCTTGGCTGTGTCTCATGGAATCCTCTTCCAATTCTCAATGAAGTAGATAACATTACCATGATTTTGTGTCGGTTTTCCCTCACGCAACAAAACAAGACTCGTCTGCGTGATTGTTGATAAGCTCCACAAAGTCGGCCCATTTTACCAGTCGAATGGACTATTCTATGGATCATCAGTCGGTTATATGTGGATGAGATTGTGCCATCGCATGGTGTACCGTTATCTATTGTGTCGATAGAGATATGCTGCTTACTTCGTTCTAGAAGGAATTACAATAATTTTTAAAGTAACGAGGCTGAATTTCAAGATGCGATTCCATCCGCAAACAGATGGCCAGACCGAGAGATTGATTCAAGTACTCGAAGATATGCTTTGGGGATATGTAATGGAATTCATTGGAATTTGGGATAAGTATATTCCATTGATAGAATTTGGCTATAACAATAGTTATCAATCAAGCATTGGCATGGTACCAGATGAGGCTTTGTATGGCCGGAGATGTAGAACTCCTGTGTGTTGGACAGAATTGATGAGCATAAAGTGATTGGTCCAGACATAGTAAAAGATACGTAATCAAAGTTCGCTATTCTACAAAGGTTGGTTGCTAGTGATCGATAAAAGTCATATGCCGATTTGAAAAGGAAGGACATTGAATATGAAGTGGGTGATAAAGTATTCCTAAAGGTATCTCCATGGAGGAAGGTGCTTAGATTTGGGAAGAAAGGGAAGCTGAGTCCGAGGTTCATTGGCCCATATGAAGTTTTGGAGAGAATCGAACCAGTGGCGTATTGGTTAGCACTCCCTCCAGAGTTAGCCAAGTTGCATGATGTGTTCCATGTGTCTATGCTACTAAATAATGTTTCAATAGGGATGAGTCGCACATACTACCAAAGGTAAGAGATACAAGGTACGTATGATTTGTCATATGATGAGGAACCAAAGGCTATTCTGGATCGAGAGGAAACAGCCATGAACAAACAAGTGCCATTAGTGAAGTGCCTGAAATACCATGACGTAGTGTGCTGCTGTCTTCCGGAGCCGGGCAATCACAAAAGCATAGTATCCGCAACTCTTCGATCAGTATGAATTTCGAGACGAAATTCTTTTTAAAGGGGGAGAGTTGTATCGATCCCAAATTATACTCCGACATGTATAACATGTTTTGGGTATAATAAAAGTAAATGTATATTTTTTTTCCTGAATAAAATAATGCTAAAAATAAAATAGCAAAAACCCGAATTTGCACAAGATACAAGGGTAAATTGGTAATTTACTACGTTAGACCTATGTCACACCTCATAAGATTGTATGCCAAAGTAGAGCATAGTATAAGTTGAAATACAAATGAAATAAAGACGTAGGACCAAGAAATAAATAAAGGAAAGAAAATCACACAACAAGGATGAGATAAAGACCAAAATAGCTCATTTGGTATTGCGAGAAGGAGAGCTCCTACGGGTAGGATAAGGGAGAAGAGAAGGAGAGGAAGAAGAAGAAGAAGCGAAGAGAAGAAGGAAGAAGGAAGGAGAAAAAAAGAGATCAAAGGTATGGATTTGTATGGTTTTCTATGGATTATAGTATGGAACTTGTATGAGATTGTATGGATTTTTTTATGGATACTAGTTGAGGTTTGGAATACCCTTTTGTTTGTGTAGAATCCTTGTTGGTTTGGTCATGCCCTCACTGTATGAAAGATTTCAGACAGTAAATGTTGGTTTAGGGAGATGTCAGATGTTTTTTTTCCAACCCAGTTTTTGTTTCGGGGCTATGTCCCCCGCCATCACCATCCAGCAATCAAATGACCAAAAGTTCTGGCAGAAACTAGACTAGAAGAACAACTTCAAATAAGTATATGAAAATTTGACCCTAAGGTACTAGAAAATTGGCCAAAGTGAATCTCTGCGGCCAATTTCTACAATTTGATACGCTGATTTCTGAGCAGCTTTGATATTTAGGCCATAAGTTGAGTTTCACTCATTAAAAATTGGAGCTGATTCAAATTTTTTGTAAATTGGGACTTATGCTAACAAATCTCTCAAATAGTGTATACAAATTTGGACCCTGTGGTACCTATAAAATTGGCAAGTGAAACTCGCTTCCCGTCAATTATGATACAGCCAGATTTCTGAGCGCTTTGGTATTTAGGTCATAAGTTGAGTTTCACTCATCCAAATTGAGTGATTCAAATTTCTAGGTAAACTAGACTTCTAGGAGAACAAATCTTCCTGAAATAAGTATATCCAAATTTGAACCCCATTGGACTTAGAAAATTCGTCAAAGTAAGGGAACAATTCATTCCCGAATGTTCAAACACCAATTGAACTAGAGAATTCCGGTTGTTTAACCTCATAACTTGAGATATACTGGCCAAATGAGGATTTGGAATTTCTGTACAAACTAGACACGGGGAGAATAATCTTCATGAAGAAAGTAGGGTCCGAAATGGACTTAGAGCCGCTAGAACCGTTTTCGTGCGTAATTGGTTATTATAGAAACTAAAATTGTATAACGGTTATATAAATGTATTGTTATATTAAATAATGCATCATAGTAATATGATTATGATAAGGTGTATATGAAAGTTAAAGATAATACATAATTGTGTTATATGAAAAAGTACGCTGAATGTTTATAAGAGATTATTTGAAAATGAATATCTCATAAGTATACATGATATCAGTAGGTATTCATGTATATGAGATATATTTTTCTAATACCTGAAAGATTGTTAAGAAAACATAATAAAAATGATTGCTTGCTTAAGACCGGGTGGTTGGATAGATAGACATGCCTATAGGGATATAGTTGTTGCAAAGATATAGTTTACGTGATATTGAGGTCCTCGCTGGTCGATGACATAGATCCCGTTTGATTATTATAGCGGTCCCGCTTAATATACGATAGAGATCACACCAGACAAAGGATAGTGTCTTCTGGCATACACAAAGAGCCCCGTATCCGCTTCTGGGTGCTTTTGCGTGCATGAAAAATAAAAGAAATGATAAGTATATGTAAAGTGTATGATATGATATGATAAAGCATAACACCAAGTATGCGATGAGGGAGGTATAGGCCATGAACAAGAAGTAAAGTGAAAGATGACATGAAAAGATATGAAATATGATAAGAATGGAACATGTTATGAAAAAAGAGATATGAGAATGAAATAATATATAAATACAGATTTGCCAATAGTAGGCATGTGTATAGAAGTGTGATGATCCGTGCTACTGGGTCGTCTATATGTATTTATCCCCACTGCAAGAAAGCTTAGCACACTGCAGCGTTTTCATCCGCAGAGTAATAAGAGAAACCGCAGGACAGACAATCCACATCACAGTCAAAGGCCACGCATCACTGTGTGCCCACCGGAAGACCTGTCTATTTCAGATATGTAATTTTGTTTATTTCCTGGTAAACAATGTAAATATTGTAAATGTTGGAACACTTCCATATATGGAGCTTAAGTATATATTTTGTAATCCGTTATTTGCAGACATGATACAAAGTTTAACTCGTTAAACTTATATGAATGAACAAGCTTAAAGTTTATAAGTTTATAGTAAACAAAAAAATGACACTGCTGACATTGTGTGCCGTGTTGTGGGCGCCACATTGCATAAGATATTTTCCTATCGCGACCTAGTTTTTCTGGTCGTGACATAACCTTTTATTCAACGCCTTTTCATTTACACCATATTTCGTCATGATAATGACTCTTTTTCTCAGGTTCTTCAATTGATTTCGTTGTTGGCGACTGAAGATTCTCGCACAGATCAAAACACCTTGTCAACTTGAAGTATGTCGCAACATTGACTCTCCTTGTTGCAACCAGTCGGGCTCATCCATTGTTTAATCTTTTCACGACCTAGTTTTCTGTCGCTACTCTAAACTTCTTATTATTCAACATCTTTCCTGTCTCAACAAACTTTTCCATGTTATAGTCGCGCGTCGCAGACGGCGAGGGTTCCTGTCGCGACGCATATCTCCGCCTCTACCAACATTATGTCGCGAACACAAACTATTCCTCGTTCTACCGACTTGTATGGATGTTTTCTCCCATTCTCCGTCGCGGACTGGTCGTTTGCCGCACCAACTCAATTGTCAACAATCAGATTATGGTGTTGCTACACGAAATGTTGTCACACACTAAGCTTTAGTAATCGCTGAAGTTTGTCGCAACATATGAATTTAAGTCATGACATAGACTAACAGAATTGTCAGTTTTTCTTCTTTCTCGTTGGAATTTTCTCCTTTATGAATTAAAACCCGCAAAACACTGCCTGCAATATTCCATAATTCAAAATAAACCCATCGTAAACTACTAAAAACGGAGTTTAAAAATGGACTAAAAATAGATGAGTTTAAGACTCACGCATTCCATACTTTGGTCTCACGATTGATCTCGTTTGAGGCATCTCGCTTTGATAGGCCCCGCTCTTAACCGGTAGGCTCATGAGATGGTTTGTAATGTACTCAACGTAGTTTCCGATATTCGCATGTCACACAAAATCAATAAAGGGGAAGCGCTGGTTTGCATATCATCCGCTTTTGCCCGTATCCGATGACATCGACATGATGATTTCCCTAATGAGCAGTTAGTTTCCGTGACCAATATCGCAAGATGGCGGTTGTACTTTGATGGTGCTCTCCAATCACAGATTTGGTATCAGAGTCCTCGTTAGTATCACCACAAGGTGATCATATTCCCGCATCGCCCCATGACATTCTTTTTATCATCACTCTGCTGATGATAATATAGTTAAGTATGCTTAGAGACTGCACTTGATCTAGAGTTAGACAGTTGTAGATCCACGGGGATTCCAACTTGGTTATTTAGCAGACTTAGGGTATTTGGAGGACTTGAGATGAGAAGCTGAAGCCCTACCATGCTTTGTGACGCCCCCAACTAAGCACTCGGTGTCAAGCGAGGGTGTCATCATTTTTTTATTTTATTTTATAAACTTATAGCCTTTAAGCTTGTTCAATCATATAATGTTAAAGACTTAACTTTCAGACAATATCCTCAGAGCATCAAATTATAAAATATATACAAGCTCCATACATGGAAGTGTTCAACATTTACAATATTTACATCAGCTTCATTTGTTTACAAACAACAAAAAGGATATTACATATACAAAATTAGACCAAAAGCCTTCGCGAGCACCTAATGATGTGTTGACCTTTGAGATCGATGCGATTGTCCCCGTTTCTCGTCTCTCGCTTCCGCACTCCACACGGATGAAAAACCTCGTGGCGGCTTTACGCTTTAGTGGGAATAACCTCGACCGACCACTAATAAGAGTCATCTCACTCTACTTTATTACATATACATATAACATATCAGGTACTTATGTCATATTCTATACTTGTCATATACACATGCTTATATATGTTCCATACATATAATTCTTATACATGCTTATGCAATCTTATACTTTCTATCATATCATGTTTCATTTCAGTCGTTTACATTTTTTTTTCTTGTTCTCACAACATGTACTTGTCATCGCTACATATCATCACATAGCAATGCTATGCTTCTCATATCATGTCATGTACTTTTATCATTTTCGAATCATTTGCATATACTTGTCATTTGTTTTATGTTTCATGCTTGCATAAATCTTAGAAGTGGATAAAGGAAACTATAAAGGCTCATGAGCAAATGTGACTCATCAGACGAAATGTTGGTCTATGCGGCCCGGTTGGCGCTCGTTATTATCAGGCAGACACAACCACCCATAAGGGCTCAAGACGCGTTGTTATCATTAAACAGACAACACCCTACTCATAAGGGCTCGAAGGCGCTGTAATGACCCAAATGGGGCCAATTGATTAGTATGTTGCAGACTTGTTTTTTCCTAATAGGCATGCCCATCTATCCCTCTACCAGGTTCTAAGTAGACAATCCATGTGTATTTTATGTTCAATACATATCTCATATTCCCGAATAATTATTGTCATCCAGTAATCATATGCGATATTTACAATAATTTATTCGTATCTTTACATTTTTCATATCTCATTATATACATGACTAACTATGGTTACCATGTATGCTATGAGCTATTTATGAGTTCATAATATGAATAATTATGGTTACCAAGAAGGTCTACTATTTTTCATGATTCTTGGACCTCAATATGAGTTCCAATTTCATCATTCTATATATGGATTTGGGCTTCACTCAATAGGCTTTCCATAGAGTCCAAGAACACCCGAAATGTAGTTCGATCGAAGAAGCATGACCATCCAGTTATACACACATGAGTAGCCAACTCTAGTCTGGCTTAGCCCTATCCGCCGCCAGCCTATGGAAAACCTAGATTTCAGCAAGGTTATATTCATGTACTGTCCCCTCCACAGGTATATTGTTAGAATTTGACTCAATGGATCTTTCCATAGATTTTAAGAACACTAAACTGAAAGTTCTGAACAAGAAGTTATGGCATCCTCAAGTCGAGACCAACAACTAAAATGACAATTGTGTCCCACCTAGGCTGCTGCACACCGTAGCTTGCTACTCCACTTTGGATGAATTTCTGAGCCTAAAGGGTTCGGAATTTGGATATACCTATTTCAAGAAGATATGTTCTCCTATAAGTCTAATTTACTCCCAAATTTCAGAATCACTCATTCGATGAGTGACGATCAAGCATGGGCCAAAACAAAAACACGGGTTTTGAGAAATTTTGATAGTATCTCCTCTAAACCCTAATATTTCCTTATCACAAATATTCCCAATTGAGGATTACAAATCAACCAACCCAAGTCCAAACACAACCAATATACCAAGTAGGAAGCCCTTTAGATCCAATTCATAAAAATGGGTTTATGGTTTGATTTTTTTTTCCATACAAATCCATAGAATTCTATACAGGTATCCAAAATAATCTATAAAAACTCATAGAAATCCATACCTTTTGCTCTTTCTCTCCTTCTTTCTTCCTCTTCTTCTTCTCTTTCTTTCTCTTTCCTCTTTTTTGCTCTTTCAAGTTTTTGGTCTCTCAAAATGAGAGCCAAACGATCTATTCTCATTTTTTTATATTTTTCATTTTTTCTTTTATTTACAATTAGATCCTTATACTCTCTTTTATCTGCAACTCAATTTTTCTTATTTCTATAATGGCATATCCTCTTCTCATATTATGCCTTTCATATCCTTTTTGAAAAATTACTAATATACCCTTGTATCTTGCACAAATTCCGGGTTTTTGAAATTTTCTCACTTAGCAAATTATTTTATTCCGGAAAAATATACATTTACTTTTATTATGCCTAAAACATGTTATAAAACTATCAGGGTATAATTTGGGGTGTTACATGCTTACTTGGATTTGTTGGTTGATAGGTTTGATGAGTTGAGATATATACATTTACCTAGAGTAGAGAATCAGTTTGCTGATGCATTAGCCACCTTGGCTTCTGTAATTGAGATTCCCGCGGAGTGATCAGGTGGACCATTGCCGATCAAGACTCAGGTCCCCGCACCACTACTGTTGTCTGATCGGGAAGATATCGAGGATCAAGACGGGCTACCCTAGTATCACGATATTTATTAGTTTTGTCATGCAATGCTTACCCGCAGCCGCCTCGCCCAAGGATTAGAGAGCATTAAGACATTCGTCAGCTAGATTTGTTGTTTGTGGGGATGCATCAGAGTAAAAGACGCTCTAATGGCTCATTATTATGTCTAGACCATGCCTTACGTATCGAGTGGATGAGAGGTTCATGCAGAAGTCTGTGGCCTACACATGGGAGGTCATATACTAACGCGTAAAATCATGAGGACTGGCTACTTGGTTAACCATGGAGACGCATTGCTGCTGGCTTGTACAGAGATGTCCGTGAGTATCGATGCAATGTAAACTTGATACACGTGCCACCTTTTGAGTTGCATACAATCACATCCCCTTGGCCATTTTCAGTATGGGGTATTGATATTATTGAGAAGATCTCGCCCAAGTCTTCTAAAGGGTATGAGTACATTTTAGTTGCCATTGACTATTTCACCAAGTGGGTGGAAGCTGCTTCCTATGTCAGATCGGGACAAATGGTTGTGGTGGCCAAATTCATCGGATTGTACACATTCGCTCGATATGGGTCCTCACGAGCTGATTTATGGAGATAAAGGGGTGCATTTCAGGGGCGAGGTGGACACATTGATTTAGAGTATGACACTTAGCATCACGCATCGTCTCGCATACAAAGTCGTGACTAATGGGGCACCGAGGCCGCAGCACTCTTTCCACCCGCCCGACCCGCTCGGGCGGGTCCGAACCGAAGTCTAGGTTGCTCTAATGTCACTCAATCACCTTATCAAAATCATTTATCAAAAACACGCCGTAGCGTTACACTTCAGTTGGCATAAAATCCTTTCAAATATGCGAAGCTGCTTAAAGGTAAGCCCATTTCATTTCCTATCTGATGCAAGTACAATTACTATAAAGACATATCAAGCCTTTTCAAATGATTTAAAAAAGTAATAGATATTTAGAGTTGAAATTGGTTTTTTACAAAAAAAGAGATATAAGTGAATGCATATGCCTGAACATACCGGTAATTCTTCTTTATGACTCGACGCTCCTCGATCTTGCTTTTCGATCTTGCTCAATCTGTACCTGCGCATAGATAAAACTACACACTAAGCATTTTCATGGTTAGTGGTTCTATACAATTCCATTCTCTAAGCCGCTTAAATCAACCATATGCTTTACTAGACAAACTTTCAGATCTTTTCGATGATCAACGCCAATACAATACATATACTTATTTCCATACAATCATTTATGGTTCATCGATCAAATCCGAATATACACTTCCATATGCAATAAGTCATTGATAATCAACCATGCATTTCACAAATACTTATTTCATTTCAATTCGCAATCATGCTTTTCAATTCCAATTTGTCACACCCCAAATCAATTCAATTCTAGTCGCTCTTTAATAAATTTAACCTATGTTTTGACATAATGATATCTAATCACCCCAAGACGTGTCCACCAATAGAGGGCCTAAGATAAAAACGGTTTTATAACACAAAGATGGTCCCGCTAGGCCACCGACCGGTTATTAAAAAAATAAATTAGTGAACACTACCGATATCGCGGTCCCACCGCTACCGGACGGAAAGTGACACATCAATACAATCGCTCATAGATCGCTATTTTCGACCCCTATCGTATACCAATCTATCCTTCATACGACTAAACTACAACATTCAATTAAGTGGCGTTCAAATCTTTTATAGCAACATACAATATAAATATGTACATTTGTATAAACGGTTCATTTTCAATACTCATGCAGTTTTCATTTGCAAACATTTCACAATCAATTTCTTCAAATCAATTAAAACAATTCAATATGATTTTCTTATGCATTTAGCACAAATAGTTCAAATATTGAAACGAGAATAGGAGAAAATAGAACAAACCAAAATCAAGCGCTTTAATTCTCGATCTTCAAATCTCGACTTCACGTGTGCCTCCCGTCGCCACTCCTCTAGTCAAATACAATGACAATCATATATTAGTAGGTTATTCTAGAGCTTTTGGTTAGGTTTATGTCTACCCGATACCCTCACTTGAAAATTTTTCGTATTACTATGGAGCTATAATTTGCTCATGCTTCAATCAAGAAAATTTTAGCTCTATGAATCTATTTTTAGTAGGAATTGGAATCATTTCATTTGAATGACCCAAACTCAAGTTACGCATTTTTAATACAAAATCGGTCAAGATGCCCAGCCACTGTTATTTCAATATTATTCCCAATTTCAGGGGTCTTAACCTATAAATTGGTAATGGTTCATTCTACTCAATTTGAATCTATGGTTCTAAGGTTTCTTTTCCAATTGGAATCATCCAATTTGGATCACCAAAACTCAAGTTATTGTGACATTTTTTACATCCAAACTACCCAATTCTGGGTGCTTAACCCACTGCTTCTACACATAGCTCCACCCTTTTGACAAATTTCTGAGCACTTTGGGGTTATAATTTTCTTAGACTTCCTTCAAGTAAATTATTTCCTAGAAGTCTATTTTACTCCAGAATTTTGAATCACTCACCTCGATGAGTGGAACTCAACTTATGACCAAAACACTATAACAATACCTAAAACAGAGCATAACCCATGAGCTACCCGAGCTCACCTTTAAGCCTGTATTTGGGAGCCTTAGAGCTACAATTTTCCCTAGTCCCTTCTATAAATTTTTATACCTATCTCTTATGGTTCTTTACCAATTGGAATAACTTCATTTGGATGATTATAACTTAATCTATAGCCAAAACAAGAACAAAGGTCTTGACAAAAATTTGACAGCATTTCCTTTGAAAACCCAACATTTTCCCTTTTTACAAACACCCCTCCAAACCAATCCAAACCAATCTAAACAATGCAAAATAATCCTTCAAACTGAACTAAAACCATCTACAGCACTTTTTATACCACATTCAGTTTTATTAAACCCAAACACAAGTAGAAAAGGGTTAGGTTTGGTTTTTTCTTACCTAAATCCCTTCAATCTTCAATGCCAAGCTTTCTTCTTCAACTTGACCTCTTAAACTCTTGCTTAATGGAGCAAGAATCACAACTCTCACTTTGCAAGCCCTAGCTATCTCTTCCTCTCTCTCTCAAACCGTTTTGCTCAAAATGAGCTTCCAAGACCACTTTTGTCTTAAATATCCCATGTCACATAAGGGCTTGTTTGGCTTTCTTTAAAAATCCATTTTTGGGTTTAAGTTCTCCTAATTGCTAGCTTACCCACTATTTGTCTCTATTTGCATTTAAATTCTTATTAATCACACTTAGACATTTTTTCTTTCTAACTTATGACCTTAGGTCCTTATTTTCAATAATTTCAAATTTTTTTTTTGCCCTTTTCACTTGGGTTTATTTCCTGTTCAATTAATTTCATTTTAGCATTTAATATTTGCATTTCTTGGGATTTTTAGCCATATAATACTTAATCAACATTCATTTAACAATTTTAAAATACTGGGTGCCTGGCTTAATTTATACTCGGAATATATAATAAAATTATATAAAAAAAATTATAGGGTATTTTTGGGGCGTTACAGGCTGCGAATAAGAATATCAAGAGGATTTTGAGAAAGATGGTCGAGGCTTCTCGGGATTGGTCGAGAAGCTCCTCAAGGCTGCGGCTTATCGTGACATCTTTTCGCACCTTTACCGGAGCTACCCGTATTCTTTTGGTGTATGGTATGGAGGCAAAGGTTACTCAAGGAGATTGAGATGGGATCTTTGAGTGTAGCACTAGAGCAGCATATGTCCGAGGCTGAGTGGGCCCGGTATCATTATGATTAGCTTAGCCTTTTAGATGAGAGGAGATTGAGGGGCAATAGATCATGTTCAAAGCCTATCGAGGAAGATGACCTTACGCATCTTAAAAGTGTGTCAAACTTTGAAGTTTAAAAAAGGCGACCTAGTCTTGAGAAAGTCCTTAGGGATTTACTATAAACTAGAAGCAAGTTTGGGACCGACTTAGAGTGGGCCATATGTTATTTGAGATTTGACCCAAGAGGGAGCAGCTTGGTTGACAGACCTAGACGAAAATTAGTTCACAGCCGCTATCAGGATCAACCGCTAGTTTTATGCGTGAGATCATGTGGTCGAGGATGGTGGCCATCACTTTCAGTAGTCATATTCCCTATTGCACACCCATACATTGATATATCTTATTGTTAGCCCTTTTGAGCCTCACGCAGCCATTATGGCCTTTTTTTTTCATCTCACCAGATACCTTTTCGAATTGGTCAGCCCGCCCTAAGGCGCTCAGATTTATTAATTGATCTCGTGAGCATTGTGTCACTCTTTCTCGTTTGTTCTTTCTGCATCATTACTTGTTTCTTTTCTTCTCCATTTTGCATCATCACTTTTGCTTGCTCCTTGAGTTTTGTTTCTATCATCTTGTTTCTTTCACTTTTATTTCATGAGGATGACACGCTCATGTCCCGAGCTACAAAGAAGTCGGTTGCACTTCTCTGCTCCACCCCTAAGGTTTTATCCAAGAAAAAAAAATGGTACAAAAAAAAAAAGAAAAAGAAAGAGTTACGCTCATTCAAAAGATTCACCACTTCATTGGTATTTGGGATTAGCATGGTTTGCCAGCAGTATCATGGCTTGATCATCAGAGGTAATTTTGGATTGAGAGACTTATTTTTCTTTTGAAAGACGGGGTGAGAGACATGATCCTTTTCTCCATGGATCCCGGAGACACATTAGAGTGAGGTTTGGGTTTCGCACTAGGTCCCCGGGTCGCATCCATATTACCATTCCCATCTTTATGGTGACTTGCCTCGATTCGCATCCCTGGATGAGTGGTTCGTCATCACACATTGCCACACTTGTATCCCACCCTTGTTTCCTACTTTCTTCCACATCCTCCTTTTCATTTTCTTCATCCTCATCGATTGTCGCCTCGTCTCATGAATCCACGTGTCTTTTTGGTGTAGATCACCTATTGATTAGCATTGTTCACTCTATGTGTCAATGAGTCACTTTGCTCACATGATTCTTCTCGACATTCGTACGGCGCACATAGGGTTCGCATTATCTATCAGGTATTCGGGGCCTTTGTTTCCCATCACTCATCCACCTTTCACCCCTGCCCTATATTATGGTCCGAGTCATAAGACCACCCTGAGGCCATGAGATCTCGTGTTTTCTTCGACAAGATTTTATATGGACAGTGTTCCATCTACCGATTGAGCACAATATGTCGATAGGTCAATTGTTCTTTGGGAAGGTTCGAGGGTCACATATCGTTTTCCATTTAGTTGCTTGTCTCAGTCCAAGGATCGATAAAGATGATCTCGCAGAGTCGGGACCACATTGATGGTGCCTTAGCTGATGCTTTGACACGCTCATTGGGCATACCTCATCCTCTAAGATGCCGGCTTTCGCTCTACACACGCATGATAGAATCCATTTCGCCAGCAGTTTTAGGCACGAGCTTGAGTAAACCCCATATTCAGCCCGGTTTCTTCATACACAGCGCTGAGAGCCGACCGATCGGATTCACTCGTATTCATCGACTCAAGAAGGATGACACACTGGGGCATTCCCTCTATCTATCATCCCGCCTACTAGTGCAAACAATTGGGTTTTCTGATGTATTTCAAGGTTTTCTATCGAGATATTTGAGTTTTAGATGTACATACAGGCATACCTATAAGCTTGGCTGCGGATATTGATGTTATGGATTAGCGAGAAGGCTTTCTCATAAAATGAATGTTTGTAATATTTCCAACTTAATTTTGATCTCAAAGGTGGGCAAGAGGTCAGTGACATGGTATAGATGTCTTAGACTAGTGGCTGTGACATCCTAATCGCCACCAAGTGCGATGTGGCAAGTAGGGTGTCACTATTCATTTTACCTGCACATTATAACCTATTCATTCATACACTAATAAGCATATCTTCAGATATATTTTCAGAACGACGGAATTTCAAAATATATTTAAGATCCACAAATGGGAGTGTTCGACTTATACAAACTTTGCATTGTTTATAAACAACAAAAAGAACATACATATACAAAATAGACCAAAGTTCTCTGGTGTAATCTAACTATGTGTTGACCTCGAGACTGATGAGGGTTATCCGCCTTCGCTTTCCTCGCCCACTACAAGGATGAAAAACCGTGCAAGCTTTTTACGCCAGGATAACCCGTGGATCTAATCTTCACTACCACGATCATCACTTCTATATTACATACACGATCTAGCATATCATATCATTAAAACATGCTTATACAAAATCTTATATTTACTATCATATCATGTTTCGCATTTCTTTATCAACGCTCATATATACTATATATCATGGTCTAAGTCATTTGTTTTATGTTTTATGCTTGCATAAACCTTGAAGTGATAAAGGAAACTATATGGGCCCGGGTTGGTTTGATCATCACAAACGAAGAATATGGCACCCTGTATACTGCTACGCCAGGCGAGACAATGACCATCTATAAGGGCCCAAAGGCGTTGTAATGACCCAAACGGGGCCAACCGATCAGTATGCTGCAGACTTATTTTTCCCTAATAGGCATGCCCATCTATCCTCTACTGTGTTCTGCGCACAATCCATGTGTATTTTATGTTCAGTACATATCTCATATTCCCGAATAATTATTGTCATCCTGTAATCATATCTTTGCATTTTTCATATTTCATTATATGCATGAATAACTATGGTTACCATGTATGCTTATGAGCTATTTACTATCATTCCTTCATCAAGATATATATAGATGGATTTTAGACTCAAAGGGATTTTCATAGAGTCCAAGAACATCCAAAACGGAGTTCGGACAAAGAAATTATGACCGTCCGAAGTTGAAGGCTTCCTATGAACAGTGACTACGAGCATAACTAGCATGGCCTACTATTTTTCATGATTTATGGACCTAATATGAGCTCCAATTTCATAAAGCTATATATGGATGAATTCTAGACTCAAAGGGCTTTCTATAGAGTTCAAGAACATCCGGAGTTCTGACGAAGAAATTATGACCGTCAAGTCATAGCTTCTCAACAGTGACTACGAGCGTAACCCAGAAAAGCCTACTGTTTTGCGATTTATGGACCTAATATGAGTTCCACTTCATCAAGCTATAATGATCCTACACTCAAAGTGGCTTTCCATAGAGTCCAAGAACATCCGAAACGGCTCGGACGAAGAAACATAGATTGTTCAAGCCAGCTTCATGAGCGTAACTGCATCGGCTGGAGCTTTTGTGATTTCTAGACCTAATATGAGTTCTAATTTCATCAAGCTATATATGGATGGATTATAGACTCAAAGGGCTTTTCATAAAGTCCAAGAACATCCGAAAGGGAGTTCGAACGAAGAATTTATGACCAAGACAAAACACGGGGTTTAGGAGAAATTCTTGACGCTCCCCTAAAACCCCAATACTCCCATCAAATATTCCTCAATCGAGATTACAATCAACCAACCCAAGTCCAAAACACAACCAAACACCCCAAACACACATAAGTGAAGATTTCATTGCTTTCCAACCCCATCCCACATACTCATCTGCCAGAGAGTTTCCTAAGTCTAAAAAATTTGGGGAATCCTTACTTAGTTTCCATACAAACTCAAATCAACCACAAAACCAAACCAAAAAAACTCTAAATCTAGTCTAAAACTGCCAAACACCACCAATTAGGGTTTTTTTAGACCAAATTCATAAAAAAAAAAGGGTTTGTGGTTTGATTTTTTCCATACAAAAATCCAAAAGTCCAATAATCCATACAAAAATCATAGTTTCCATACCTTTCTTCTCTTCTTCCTCTTCTTCTTCTCTTCTTCTTCTCTTCTCTCTCTTCTTCACTCTACGCTTGTTTTTCCAAAAATGAGAGACCACCTGGGTCCCACTTCGACCTTTAATTTTCCTTTTATATCACTTTGTCCTCAAACTCTCCTATATTTGCAAACTGCTATGCCATTTGGCACAACTCACCTCATATTATATCTTTTTGTGTCCCATTTTGACAAGTTAGAAATTTAATTCAGATTCGTATTAAATTCGAGTTTCAAATTTTCTCTCACTTAGCAAAATAATAATTACAAAAAATTCCCAAATGCACTAATAATATACCCTAATTATATTTAAAAACGACTAGGGTGTATTTGGGTGTTATTAAGGGCATAAATATTCTTTATGCCTTCCAAGACGCGCTCAGATCGATCCTTCCATTTTGATTGCCCTCTAGCATCACGCTTGGATTCGATCCCTCAATTTTGTTTCGGGTTCTCTGGCATTGCGCCCGCATTCGATCCCTTCGTTTTGTTTTTGTTTCTTCGGCATCGCGCTCGAATTCTATCCCCTTTTGTTTAGGGTTCTCTAGCATCGTGCCTGGATTCAATCCCTTCGTTTTGTTTCGGATTCTCCGACATCGCGCCCAGATTCGATCCCTTCGCTTGTCGAGCCAAGCCCGCATCACGATTCTATCCCTTTATTTCGGTTCTCGACATCGCGCCGCATTCGATCCCTTCGCTTTGTTTTTGGTTTCTTCTATCATGCCCGGATTTTATCCCCTTCGCTGTTTCGGGTTCCGCACGCTTCCTCGGATTTGATCCCTTCATTTTGTTTCGGTTTCTCCGGCTTCGCGCTTGGATTCTATCCCTTCTTTTGTTTCGCTCCCTTGCACGCGCCCTCAATCCGATCCCTTGGTTTTGCTCTGTGCCCTTCCGCACGCATCCTGATTTAACCCCCTTGTTCATTTCGGGGTTCTCCCGAATCGTGCTCCTGATTCTATCCCTTTATTTTGGGTTCTCCGCATGCCTGATTCTATCCCCTTCGCTTTGTTTTGGTTCTCCCCGCATAATGCCGTAGATCTCGATCTCTCTTGCTCGGCCCTCCCAAGATCGTGCCCTGATTCGATCCCTTCTTTTATTTCGTGCTCTTCAAAGACGTGCTGTGATCTCGATCCCTTCTTTTGTTTCTAGTTCTTGGCATCGTGCCCGCATTTCATTATCTTTATGGCATCGTGTTCGGACTACCTATCTTCCTAGGCATCTTGCTTAGGGTTTCTTAGTCCTACCATGGCTAGCACTGAGTTCCGTTAGCCTTCAAGCATTGTGCGGGACAACATTGTTGGTCATCTGCCCTTTCTACTAGAGTTCATTTCTCTTGCCTCGCTTACACTTCGCACCCACGATTCTCTCGTTTCATTCACTTCTATTGAAGAGACATATTTGTAGACCCTCACTCTTGTCCCTCAACACTTACTTGTCTCATGTCACACTCATCCATCGTTTCCTCATATTGCACCGTTAGGGTCCTTTTTAGGCTTAGTCGCTTCTCCAGCCTCGTGGGATTGTATGTGGTACATACTGAAAGGCATATGTAGTTATTGGTACTGTGGCCACAGGAAGCAAGTGCCCCCCCCCGAGGTTTTAACTCAATCGAAGTTTATTGGAGTATGTCAAATTAAGATCACTTAGGCTTGTTTCGATCATATCTCCCTCATCCGAACTCAGAATCGTGCACTGTTTTTTTTATGGACTCCTTGTTCTCCAATGAATATTCTATCAAAATTTCAAAAATTTTCCTAACTACGACTACCCTCAAAGTTTCAATAGGTAGAATTCATTGAAACATATCGTGAATTTGGGAGCACTTCGCTTGTTTCGATCATATCTCCATCTAAACCGAACATGTCCCGTTTCTTTTGTTGGATTCCCTACTCATTGAGGAATTCTCTGAAAAAATCTAAGAATTTTTTATCAACCACTTGGGAACCAGCTCAACTGGTTTGACGGATTTCAATTAAAGTCAATATTATAGGTTCAATTAAACACCCAAGCTTGTTTTATCATATCTCCTCATCCGAACTCTGACCTGCACTTCATTTTTGTTAGGATTCTCTTATTCTTCATGAACATTTATCAAAATTTCAAAATTTTTCTCAGCTGCTCGACCGGTTGGCATCCTGTTCAACCGGTTCTTTGAGCCAGCTTGTGTGGAGCACTGATTATGGTGGTTTTGGAGCCCAAATCCTACTTGGTTCAGACCCAAAAGCTCAAGATCAGTCCTATGCAATGCTCGGGGTCCACTATAATATTTGGTTTCTTGCAACCCACCTTGAGTCCATTTTGGATTCTTGGTTGTTAAGCAAATGAGTTAATGTGGCCAGCTCCTAACCTCGTGAATAGAGTAGTGTTTATGGAGCTGGGGAAGTCCGAGATAGATTGGGGGAGTTCCCGGGACTGAAGGTGTGCAAAATGGAGTGAGCTCAAATGTTTATGAAAGAAAAATACAAGCAAAAAACGTGAGGAGGAAGGGGAGAAGCAAAAAGAAGCCTGCAGGAAAAAGGGAGAGATAAAACAGCTGAAAGAGTAAGATGCCTCTAGATCGTGGGAGTGGTCTCTCTCATTTTGAAGGATTTCAAAGTTTTCGAGGAGTGGATATCCGGTTTCGGGAGGCGCAGCGTTAGGAAGACAAAGGGGAAGTGAGCTTAATCCATAGGCATGAACGTTGTATCCCGGCTTCTTTGCACTTGTCTTTGTTCTTAATAAGCATACCGCTTTTAGGCACACAGTACGTTGGGTTAGTTCTCACTCATTTGGAGTCGGAATTGTACACCATTCGTTTTTGTTGGATTCCTTACTCTATAAGGAATGTTTTGACAAATTTTGAGAACTGCTTCTCAACCTACTAACTGGTCGGGGAACCGATCAACCGGTTTATTAGGCTATGCTTCAGAACAACAATTAGGCACTAGGCATTGCTTGGGCCGCCACTCATATTCAAGCTCCGAATCATACACCGTTGATTTTTCGTTCCCTTACTCGTGAGGAATGTTCTAACAAAATTCTGATATTTTTCTCAATCGGCTCTACCGCTTAAAACCAATCAGCTAGTCATATCGTTTTTTTAAGGGATAACATGGTTTTAGTTTAATTGGAGCCCATGACCTTTGTGAGTCAAGCCCATTCACCTGCATCGTTGTACAACCACGCAAAATTCGAATGGGTTTTAGTCTGTGTTAATGTGGTCCCATTTTGGATTCATAAGAGTTAGGGTCAATGCGAGTCAAAGGGTGGTTAGTAAAGCAATAGTAGACTAGGGTTTTATCGAGCCCGATTCTTTGAGATGAATAGACGTGTTTGTATAGCTTCATAAGTGTCAGAGTACTTAATGAAAATGGATGCGATGTATGGTTTCTCTCAGCTTCCTTAAGGATATTTAATTTTGAGATATTGTTTTATGTCCAATGTGCAACTAACTCCTTTCCCTACAAGATGGCTAGGGACCACAGTACGCTTCTTGGGCTTTGGTATTTGCATTTATATGCGCATGGTGTTTGACTTTGATGTTTGTGGTGCATCTGAAGCCATTGACCGAATTCTTGCGTGCTGTTTCAAAGACCACAAAATACACCAATACTTTGTTGGCTGAATGTTTATGCATGTTAGATAATGAGTAGGTTGGTGTGATTCGAGTCATCTGTTTAGCCTGAGTGACCAACCGATATTTGACCTGTATGCTCCAATGTACCCAATTTATTAGTAGAGACCGAGTTCCGAGCTTAGAGGGGTGCTACCAATTATGTACCTTCTCAATGGTAACATGATCCCCAACCTGCAATCAGTTTTTCGGACCGTTTCACTTGAGTCAATTAGGTTTTTTTTGCTTCACTTGATTTTCCCCTTATAAAATAAAAATAAAAGCAAGTGGCATCGCAAACAAAACTGCTCATCGCTAGGGATGGATTTTCCAAAACTAAAAAATCAACTCATTTTTTCTATTAATAGCGAGTCGCGCCAACACATGGATCGGATATGATCCACACCTTCATAACTTTTATAAAATTATAAATACATTATAAAACATATAAAAATAAAAGGATTTAAAATTTTTTAGAAAGAATATCTTTGTATAAGTTTATTCCAATTCTGCTTTTTACAAAACTCAGGTTATTTCCAAAATTGAGAATATTCTACTATATATATATATATATATACATATATATATATATATATATATATATATATATAGTAATTTCTAGTTTTCCCCATGTCATACATTATTAGGGTTATCATTTAAACTGACTCGCTTCTAGCCAAATCAGTGGTGGTTCAAAAATCTGGCCGAAGTCCCACGACTACTCGAATCGTAACCGCTCGTATGTGACCAGCGTCGATAATCGAAACTAGATACGACACGCTTGAACAATTGGTAAATCTAGATATCAACAAATCGCATCGAGTTCTCGAGATGACTCGTGACTCTAAAACACTACTTTACGTAGAATCTCAGAGAATTTCAATACGTATTCCAATCTGAACCTAATCCGTGATTGAGATTTCAAATCACAACCAAAATGAAATTCTTTTTCAACATTCCCCAAATTACCCAGAATCAAACCGAGATTAAATCACAACCCAAACTGTAATTTGATATGGAATTTCAAATCACAAAAAAAAAAAAAAAAAAAGAGATTACCCTAGAAAAGCTTCGTAAGATTCTGAAATTGGAATTTTAAAGACTTACCTGTCTGTAAAACGGAAGTTGAGATTTCAATACCTTCAGATGGGAAAACAAATTGATTGAATTGAGGCAGGGAGAAGATTGATCGACTGACATCTAGAGAAGACGAATGAAGGGAGAAGACGAGTAAAAAACAAAGGGCAAACAAAAGAAAGAAGGACGAACCCGAGCCCTAGGTATCTCCATTTGCATATTTAATATCGTATTAGAAAATTTTATTGATATTCATATTTTATGGGCAAACAAAAGGACAGATTATAATATATATTTATCGTAATCATTTTTTTTTCTTTTTTTTTTTTTTTTCTGAAAAGATGTATCTACTATTTATTAAACAAAAGAAAACCCAAGAATACATATATATTTGATTTTTTTTTTTTTTAGAAGATATATTTGATATTTGATATTTATTATTTGATATTTAGGATATGTACCATATATTTATCCTATTATCTAATATTTTAAAGACCCATGAATATTTACCATATATGTATGTGATATTTTATCTTTAAGATATTTAACAATTATATATATTTACTATGTTATCTTAATATTATATACAGAGAGAGATAAATGCTTTTTTTAAAGCTAATAACTTTATATTTGAATGTATTGAAAAAATTAATATTAATGAAAATTTTGACAAAAGAAGAGAGTCATGTTAGATATAAGAAATTGTTTTATTTTTATTTTTAACTCACTTAATTATATTTATTTTTTAATAATTTATATAATTTTTAATAATTTTTGAAAGTTAATCACTTTTAATATAATATAGTAAACTATCTCCTCCCTTCCCCATATCCACATTCGACGCTGGACGCTCTAATCAACTGAAATTTAGCTTATGGACATATTTTTTAATTTTAATATCTATTTACGATTGGTCGATACGTGGTTAATACATTGCGATCGATACGTTTTAGGACTATCCGAGTCAGTGACTGATACCGCAACTTTAAATCATGCTATCAAAGTGTGGTTCAAAATTAGTCGTAGTCTAATATGACCCTGGCCGATTCAGAATCGACTGACTAACTGAAGCCGATACTGGCACAAGTATGAGATGATAAGGTATTTGGCCAAAACTGAAACTCGGTGGACTCGACTAAGTTCAAGGATAACTGGTCAACTCGATGAAAATCAAGAAAACGCAGAATGATTCTGTGAGAACAACCCAAAAGCAAACAAATGCAAATTTTCAGATCTTCAAACCAACACATTAAACTTGGAATGAGACGACACCACAGATGAACAAAAAGAAACAATAAAATAAAATTGGTGAGATTCACTAAAAAAACTCAACTTCACATGATGAGAGAACCCAGAAGACTGTCAATAATACGCTGGTTAACTGAGTTCGGAGAAGGCGTGGATAACTACAGAAGAATCGCGCATCTCGAGCAAAAACAACGCCTTCCTCCCCCTTCTTCCTTCCTTCCTTTCTTTTCCTACCTTCCCCGCTACTTCTTGCCGCCGCCGCCCATCGGGAATGCAGGAAGAGGGTTTCGTTTTTTATTTTTTATTTTAATACAAATCATAATGACGTTGTTTAGGGCTGTCTGTGACCAAAACGGCGTCGTTTTGGATAAGGCCAAAACGACGCCGTTTTGTTTAGTGTTTTGAATTAAAAAAAAAAAAGTTATGATGGCTAAACGACACGTTTAAATCTAGAAAGGCCAGAATGACGTCGCTTTTGGCCCCAAAAACTCGATTTTTGCATATCTCAAGCCTTCCAACCCCATTTTTAAACAGTAAAAAATGGTTTAAATTTTTAGTTTACTTAATTATATTCATTTTTAATAATTTATATAAAATTTTAATAATATTTAGGTATTTATTAACTTCCATGATGTTCCATTCCAACTCCAAATCTCAAATTCTGATTCTCTTCCAGACCTTCAACCACATCTACTACTCAAATTAAAACCGCTTCCGCAACCCTCTACTGCCGCGCTCTCGGCTTCATTTACGGCTGCAAATGATCGGTTTAACAGTTTGATAAAAATGAGGCTCATAGACGGCGAGAATGGTGCGACGATGCCTTGTAAAACCGAAAAAAATTCAATTTTTTCTCGAAAAAGACAAACGATAATTACTTTAAATAGCACATGGAAAACCTGAATTTTTTAGATCTCTGATGATGAAACGGATCTTTACCATTGAATTGCCTGCAATCTAAAGGTCACTTAATTTCATTGAATTCCTAAGATGGCTCACTTCACGTCAAGACTGCAACATATCACATGAGGTGATGCCACATAACATAATTAGATGCTACCACATGGCACCATGGGAGAAGGACACATAACACGCAGAGCCATGGTAAATATGACATTCCAAAATGTGTCCATGTGGTACATGACACATGATACATGAACCATGTGGAAGACACATGGCCATGAGGAGAGATAATAATGAAAGAAGTTTCCTCACTGGGATAAAGACCAACAAAATAAGAGAACCAAAAGAATTACAGAAGAAACTAAAAAGAAGGAAAAAGAAAATAAAAAGAAAGAAAAGAGAAAGAAAATTAAAGCAAAGAAATATGAAAGACCAGCTGGAAGCAAAAAAATCAAAGTGTGGGGAAAAAATTAGAATGGGGGAGAGAAAAAGAAAGGGAGAAAGGAAAGAGAAAGATTTTCCCTAAGAGCCCCATGGTTGGAGCTGATAGCGTCCGAGAACTAAAGTTGGTCCACATAACGAGAGCTATGCGTGGGTACCGAAATCCGAATTTTTCGTCGAAGCTCCAAGAGGTGGTGAGCTTTTTCAATCAATCTTTTTCATTAAGGGCCGTAAATGGCCATATGGTACAGCCCTAACCATGGGACTAAGTTTTTGGGCATGGAGACTATTTTTAGACTGCTCAGATCAAGAAGGTCGGTATCCGGAGTTGAGCAGGGTTTTGAAGGAGTGGAAAATGGCTTAAAACTTGCTTTTGGTTCCTTGATCATTTGAAAATGCATGCTGGATTTTGTGTGTTATTTACCAAAAGCTAAAATTTCTAAACTGAGTTCAAATTATTGGTCGGGAATGACTAGTTTGTATGGACTGTTTTTGGTGTGTTATTGCTTGAAATTGAATAACATGTTGAATGTGTTGAAAATATGTTGATATATGGGTGTTTAAATATATTAGCATGAATGGATGTTTATTATGTGCGTTTGATATAATTATACATGATACTTAGTATAAAGTATGAAATGTAAATGTTTATGTAAGAGTCTTTATACATGTAACATGAGGTACATGTATCGCATTTTTTGCATTACATATGCACGGGACACCGCATTGTGTTGGGGCGTGTGTGCATGGTTATGATCATTCATCATTTCTGGTCAATGGGTGGTGAGCTCGTAATGTAATAAACGCCCCAAATGAGTCTCATGGTTATATAGCATGAAAAATACAGTCGACATGGGCAAAGAAGGGATAAATACTCTTAGGTGAAAACCCAGAAATGGCAAGGACACGATCACCGATTCGAAGCAAAGTAGAAAACCCGAATCAACAAAATTTGTATCCTAGGAAACCTATTGCCATAGCAGAAGCTAATGCGAATATAAAGGGTCAAGGTCGAACTCGTGACGGGTTTTCTTCATGCTAAAATGAGTCACCAAGCATTGAAATTGGTGTTTCTACTGGATTTGGGGTTTTGGTAAAAAACAAAGTGAGATTGATGGTCGGTAAACTCCAAATGCGCAGTGAATAATATGTAGAATCTTTAGTTTCGACCACCGGGCTTGGGTGGTTCTAAGGTAACCGTAACGCCCCGGGTCCTTTTCTCACCGGGAGGATGACCGGCAGTCGCTTTCCGAAATGGGATCTAGGTTTGGCTATAAAACCTGACCGCAAGAGTTCCTTCAGTATAGCATTTAAGACCCATTAATTTCAAGGCGCTTAAAATCATTCGGTGGATCTAACCTACGAGCTAATAAATGGAAATCTAATCACATCAAAGGATCTGAAGAATAAAGATTCACCGAACCTTTGAAAGTTTGGCTGGCACCACCCACTGGGTATACTAATATGGATTTCAAACCATAGAGATGCAAAACATAAATGAATATAGATGTCGCTAAGACAACAAAGGACAAAGCAGGTTACCCAACCTTAACTCAAAGTTGATCCTCCTCTTCATGACGAGCAGATTTAGCCAAGCATCCTCGAAGCCGGTCATCCTCAAAGGGGTGTTTGGCAGGCAGAAAATACGAAAGGAGAGAAAGTGAAGGAATGTTGGGAAGGAAAGCTAAAAGCTTAAGGCTAACTTTATCGTAAACTCCAAATGTCAAGCAGATGAGGTCAATTGAGCCACAGGTGCTCGAGTCAAGGAATTTACATAAATGTATGAAAGAACAAAAATTACATTAAGGATATTTTGGTAAAAAGCCACAAAAAGCGGTCAAAAGTGGTCAATACAACAAAACAGGGGAGACTATGAAAATTTTGCATGCTGCGAAATTGCATGCGAAAATTTGGCATGCTGCGAAAATTGTATGCGAAAATTTCGCATGTTGCAAAAATTTCGTAGCCTAAGAAAAGTTCGCAATACTACAAAATTTTCTGCAATTTTCACTCTCCCTCTGTATTTAGCTCTAATTGCTATCTACTTTGTTCATGTAGCTTTGAGCTTGGCTCGGGTTCTTCGCATTTGAATTGGCTTGAAGAAAGTGGTACAATTGGCTTGCAAAACTACAAAAATATCCACAAAATATGATTAGTAGCATAGTTGGGACCTTAGTGTATCAATTGGGTTATTTAAGTTGATTAGCACACTAAAAGTGCTCAAAACCTGCAATAAACATGCCTCAAAATAGCACTATTTGGGTGCTAATCACTCCCCCCAACCGACACATTGCTAGTCCCTTAGCAATGACAACAAGAAAGAAGAGCAGACAGGATAAGCTCAAGCAAAAGGAATGGTATTTTCAAGAAGTGTATGAGCAGTAATGCTTACCTCACATTGACTCAAGACAACAACCAGCTTCGGGAGAATAACTACCATATTGCACTGCTTCGTAAGAGTATCTATCCCAAGGAATCACCAAACTTCCACCAAAATCTAAGTGTTTGCAGATCGCTTTTCAACAATAACTCGCTGAACGCTTCCCAACCAAGTTACCGCCAACCGAGCACCGACCAACCTAAATAAATTTGGTTCCACTCTTTGTCATATTTCTTTGTATTGCGGATGCAATGTCAGAATCGAATTTACCAAAGTCCATATAACGGGGTCCAACGATGACCCCAACCAACTAAGGTTTGGGGAGGTCATGAGGATCTCAACCACTAACTCTAAGCTACTGATCCGAATGACCGAACTCCAAAGATTCACGACTCCGCCAAAACCTCACCCATTCACCCATAGCGAAAGCACTAAGTCGGTGTCTCTAACCAACCAAGGCTTGTGGCACCAGGCTTTAAAGACTTCGCCGTAAACCCTCAAAATCGTACTGGTTTCACAAAGCCGCCTAATTTTTCTCTTCTTTTCTTCTTTTCTTTTCTTTTCTTTTTCTTTTCTTTTCTTTTTCTTTGGAAGACACATTGGCCTTCTACTCAGGAACCATAACTTTTATGGGTGGTCAACCAAACTAGGGTAGGTTTCACACGATAAGGGAGTTATGTGCAACAAGTTATTACGTAAAAACTGATAAAGTATTGTAAAGAAGCAAAGCGGAAGAAAAGATTGAATACCAAGGGACTTCAACTGACTAACCACTTAATCATGCATGGAACTACTCTAGAATCAATGGCATTGGGCAGTGTTTCAATTTTTCAACTTATAGGCTAGGCAAAACCACAAAAAAAAAAAAAAAAATGAGGGCAAAAATGTTGCAAATGAATTAAGAAACTGAACTGTCTGAAATGTATAACATTGTACATCACTAAATTTTTAGTTTTTTCAAAAACAACTTTCTCAAAAAAGAAGCAAAAAGCAAGCCACTAAATCATACAAAATGGCTTTGCTTACACATGCAGTAGATTCGAAAAGTGTAAAACAAACTGATATCTACAGTATATATAAAAAAAAAAAATCATCACTTCCTTCACTAAATCTCCCTAACTGCTGCCATTGTCCCAATGGGGTGGATTGAAAGGTAAGGGAGGAAGTGCTACCTCACCGCGAGTCAGAAGAGGCACCCTTGGCCCGACTCCGGGCCGAGGTGTCAGGTGGGAGGAGTGGTCGCGAATCAAGCATGGCTCAGACGGCGGAGAGACTCGCATGGCTGAGGCGAGGTGGTGGTAAATCGATCCTACTGGAGTAGAGCCGGGAACGGGTCTCAGCAGGTACATATGGGGAGACGCAGGCGGCCCGTGACCGATCCGTATGACGGGCCCGATTCGCGCGAATGGTGCCGGGTTCGAAGCATGGCAGCCTCGGCGAGTCATCTTGTTCGGTAATGCGCGCAAAAATGATGTTGTTGTAGTGGAGAACGTGCGAACTACATCCAAGATGGTTAGAAAATCGCGGGTGGAAATCGCGGATATGTCAAGTGGGAGGTATGGAGTGTCACGCAGCACCATCCGGGTAGGCGGTATCAAAATAGCGGGGCCTCAAAAGACAGAGTGGGAGCCACGGCACCGGGAGCCGGAGGGGAGAAGCCGATATCGAGGGTGCCCAGCCCGAGGCTCCCTAAATGCTCCATTGAGGGGCCGCCTCCTCAATAGAAATATCTGCAGCGTGTCAGGTCCTCAAGTGAAGGAACGAGCTGGCAAGCTACCACCGGCCGAGATCTATGAGGTTAGTCAGCAGTCACGACGGGTGCTCCAATCTAGGCTCATTAGGAAGCCCATATGCTCACACCCTAGAGTTCTGAATAAGAGAAGGACCCGCCCGAGATAGACTCGACGATGGACCTGTCCTCGGCGGAACAAGGAGGTCATAATGAGCTTCGTCAGATTGAACCAAGAGTCTCTCCGAGAGAAATGTGGCCTCTAAGATGTCTCTCCGAATCCAGATAAGGAAGCTGGAAAAGGTAGACCGCTGCACGTGATCGATGAGAAGCATATGCGCGCGAGCGCCAATTAATCGACCGGCGCAGAATGTCCCTAAGGAAGACGGACCATCTCTCCGGGATAGACGGGGCCACCGCCATACTCGACCGAGTCGGGCGAGACCAATCGACAAATCAATGTGGGGCAAATGATGTCTAGGTCTCGAGTATTCCAAGTCATTGCCGATGGAGAAATGAAGAGTACGCCTGGGTGGGCTCGCCGATATCATCAGTGGTAGAACTCGACGACCACCCGAGGGTAAAAGAACCGACGAGGTGTCATGAACGGCTCTAGGGAGTACCTCTGCACTAGGAGCATCGAGTCTCAAGCTCCGTGTCCTAGAAAAAGGCGGAAAATCGCACAACCTCGGCCATGCAGTCCCTCACCGCAAATCGGATTCCCAGGATAGGTCGCAAAGGAAGAGTGGCCGCGATGATGGAAGCCGGGGACAGTCTGCAGGCTCCAATAGTGGCCTACGAGGTGGTGACCGTGGCTCCCGAGGCCCGGGAGCCGGGAGGACTCTCCTGGGCCCGAGGTCCGGGCCCTCTTGGACGGTGGGGCCCTTCGGAATGGCCTAGGATGTGGCAGAGAGGGTGGAGTGGGGCCAACCCTAGTGTGGTATCTCCTCGGGGCAAGTGTTGCAGCGGAAGAACCCATGGCCGCATCTACCCCGAAACTGCCGCAGGGGGAGCCACGTAGGCGGCGGGAGAGCAAATAATGATCGCGGTAGGGGGAGGGAGGAACTTAGGCACCTGGTCTGAAAGCGCTCCGTGGGTCTTCACCATACTAAAGCCTGAGAAGGAGAAGAAAGGAAGGGTTGGGGTTTTCTTAAACTGAAATTGGGAAGTGACATGAAAAGTAGCAGTAAAATTGGCTATAAAGGAGTGGAGGGGTGGCAAATGAGAAAGGTCACACAATTAATGGTCCCATTAAATGGCCGGAACAAAAAGATAGGAAATTAATGGTGGACACAGAAATTCAGGCTCACAGCTATAATTTTAAGGTCGTGGAGAAGAATCAAAGGCCTCGCGAATTCTTAGCAAAAATGTACTAAGAACTTGCGAAATTTCAGTTGCTAATATTACAAGACCTCTGTAAATTTTCGTAGTCTGAAAATTTGTGCAGAAACTACCTCACCCCCACCGCGACACTCCGCAAAACAGAAGACTAAAAATTGTGAGGAGACGAACTTGTAAATGAGAAAATTTGAAAAAGGAAAACAAACCAAACAACAACAAGGGACATAAAAAGATTACTAAAAAAAATTGCAATTAAATTATAGTGACTTTGAGACATCAGAGAAGGCACTCTCAAATATGTTCATGAGGTTTCCATTTGAGGGTCAAGAGGGGATTTCCTCCCTGTCCCTGCTGAGTGTTGAGTCGCATATGGCTTCAAATTTCTACCATTAACCTTGAACACTCGATTGTCTTGGCATTGAGCAGGTCTACCGAACCATTGATAGACTGGATGGTGAATGGCCCAAATACCATCTTGATTTAAGTCATCGAAAGAGTGTGAGCTCAGAGTTGGAGAGTAGTACTTGGTCCCCTTTTTGGAAATGTTTGCGAGCTATCAGCTGATCATTCCACCTCTTCAGCTTATCTTTTGCAATTTTTTAGAAACTAGAAATGGGAAGTGACATGAAAAGGAAAGAAAGAAATCTATTTTATAAAGGGAGAGAGGGGGCAAAATTAGAAAGGTCATGGCCAATTAATGGTCCTGCTGAAATGGTTGGAACAAAAGATGGGTGGAAACAATGGTGGGCACAGAAACAAGAGGGCTGGCAGACTAAAGGTCGTGAGAAGAATAGTGGCTTACACTCAAGCAAACGCTAAAATTTCCAGCGTAAAACTACCCTCGTACCCAATCACACCAGAAAAACAGTAAGACTAAAATCAGGAGGAGACGAACTTGTAAATGAGAAATTTTGAAAAAGGAAAACAAACCAAACAACAACAAGGGACATAAAAAGATTACTAAAAATCAGAATTAAATTATAGTGATTTTGAGGATATCACAGAAGGCACTCCTCAAATATGTGCTGAGGTTTCATGGGAGGGTCAAGGAGGGATTTCTCCCCTGGTCTCGCTGAGTGTTGAGTCGCATATGGTTTCCCTTGGCCATTGACCTGGAACACTGACATTCGGCATTGAGCGTACCACCAACCATCGAGGTAGACTTCTCGATAGTGAATGGCCTATCCATCTCGACTTAAGCTTGTTCGGAAAAGCGTGGAGTTTCGAGTCGAGCAAGATTTGGTCCCTTTTGAATGTTTGCGAAGCCATCAGCCGATCATGCCAATTCTTCAAACTATCTTTGCAAATTTCGAGTCGAGGTAGGCATCACGCTTCTAGCTCGCTGATATCGACAGCTCACATAATTCACTTCCATTCACAACCAGTTCGCTGACGCCCACCATGCCTTGTATTCAATTTCATTGTGCAGGCGTGTTTTGCCATAAACTGAAGTATAAGAGACATGCCCTAATGGTCTGTGGTGTTGAACCCATGCCCAAAGAGAGTCAAGTAGCTTGAGAGACCAATCTTTTCAGTTAGAATTCACCACTTTCATCAATATTGTCTTGATATCTCTATTGGCTAGTTCAACCTCGCCAATCGGGTCCGGGAGGGGTGGTGGCATGGGGGCGGGGCTATTTTTATCCTGACATCATGCTACTTGAGTGAGGAGGCTCTCAAAAAGGTTTGTTGCGTAAAATGCGAACCTCCATCACACTACATGGCTGTGACCCCAAATCTAGAGAATATATTCTCCTTCAAAATTTCAGAATCACCGTGGTCTCGTCGCCTCGGGCAAGGAACCGCTTCGAACCCACTTGGACATTACAGTCAACTCCCACCAAAATGCAGAGTATCCGGTGAGAATAACGGTCCCATGAAATCCATCACCCATACGCTCGAAAAGGTCAACTACCAAAAATCGGTTTAAAGGCACTGCGTGATCACAATAAAATCTTCCCAACCTTGACATGCATTCCTTGCACATGGTATGTTAACCTCTGAAAGGGAGGCCAAAGAAATCAACTGGAGTTAACTTCAGCGTCAGAAGCAAAGTGGCCTCCTACGTGCATTCTCATGAGAAGACTGAGGATTCCTAGTTGCTCTACTTCAGCACACACCTTCTGATTATTTGGTCGGCACAATATTTGTACAAGGATGGTTCCTCCCAATAATAGGAGTGAATTTTTGAAAAGAAGAATTTCTTGTCTTTGTGCTTTACCCAAGCTGGTAGCTCCCCATGAGCCAAATTAGTTCTTGCAATGAGCACAGCCTCCTCAACCAGCAGGAATTCCCTGTGTGGAACCTCATCATCGTCGGAGGGTCATGGAGTGTTATGTGCGATTGTTAATCTCGATAGGTGATCGGCAACAACATTTTCCACACCCTTTTTGTCCTTGATTTGCAGGTTAAACTCTTGCAACAAGAGAACCCACCTAATAAGCCTAGCCTTAGCATTTTGTTCGGGGTGAGCGTGTATTTCAAGGGGCCGAGCGATCCGGGCGGAATATTATTATGTCCTCGACCCAACTAAATAAGCTCGAAATTTGTCTAAGGCATGCATCACGCCAAGCAGCCTTTCTTCGTGGTTGCATAATTCCTTGTGCCTCATTCGTCTTGCTTGCATGAACAGATCACACATAGCTTCTTCCTCCTTCCCTTTGTCCGAGAACCCCAATGGCCATACTGTTTGCATCGCACATCATCAAGGGTAATCGCGGCCAGGGGCTCACTATTCGCGGCAATGGTCAAATATGCTTGGCTTCAAAGCTTTGGTAGCCCCGGTGATCCCAAAATAAATTCTTAAGCATCTTTCAACGCCAGGGCGCAGGCTTCGGCAAATGAAGTCTCAAGATGGTCCTTCATGTAAAGCTCGCATGCCCCAAGAATCGCTTCTTACGCCTCGCTTATTCAGGGAAGGTAGCTCGAAATCGTTTCCATTTTTCATCAACTTCAATCCCTTTCTTCAGATAATGTGCCCCAAACACTATTCCTGGTCGACCATGAAGTGGCATTTCTCCCATTCAAAACCCAGGTTTTTCTATACACCTGTAAGACAGCTTCTAAAGGATGAGTAATGCCTCAGACTGTAATGTCATCCATGTAAACCTCCTCCATGAACACCACAATCATCAACACTGAGCATACAATGAATGTATGTGGGCATTACATTGTGCCATATACTTTCTCAGCATATGTGCTAAATGGGCATGTGAAGGTGGTCTTTTCCTAGTCTTCTGCAGCAATTTCAATTTGAAAGTATCCTGAGTAGCCATCCAGGAAACAACAGAAGGGTTGACTAGAAATCCTCTCTGTCGATCCATGAAGTAGGGAAGTGGTCCTTCCTGTCACTCTATTCAGCCTCCTATATCACATATACCTCCAACCTATAAGGCTACATCTCTTCCTTTTTCGTTAAGACCGTGGTTACCCCGACTTCAGTAATCCACCATGACCAACTGTGTGCTATCCGACATGGGGTAGATAATAATTCCTCGCTATGAGTTTCGCATTTCAAATTTCAACCACTTCTTGCATATGGGTTCATTCAGGGTCGCCTTACCGACTTGCTCCCGCCTCTAGGTAGATGTGACGGTGCAACCCCGGGCTAATACCCTTTGGGACAAGAATCTTCCACCCTAAGGCTTGCTTGCTCTCCCAGATGTGCGTGACTACCTTCCTATGAGGTGCCGGAGTAGGGATGAAATGACAATCGACACCGCTCCGGCCTCCAAATGTGCATATATTTCAACTCCACAAGGGTTTGAGCTCCACTGGGTTCACTAGTTCCTTCTCAATTACCAAAGCGTGCACTTCTTTGCTTTTTCTCCATTGCCCCCGCACAATTTTCATGTCTTGGGCTTATCTCTTCGAACACTCACCAATTCTTCACAAGAATCGCCACTTCAAGACGTCACCCAGGATTGTGTCAATGATGCAAATCCTTTCCAAGCCATCTTCCATCTACAGGCTGCTTTTACCTGGGCGAAGATGTTGAGTTCATATCATGTTTCCAAGGTGAGTTGCATAACACTACACTGGAAACGATAACATTGGAGGTGGCTAAGAATGGTCTCCTAGGATGATAGCCACATAGTTGGCCCCTCAAGGCAATGGGTTCTCAGACAAGTACAACAAAATCCACTGGATAACAGAATTTGTCCACTTGGATGAGAACATCTTCCATTGTCCCCTTTGGTATCTTGATGGATCTATCCACAAGAGAAAATGTGATGGAGGTGGGCTTTAGTTCTCCCAACTCGAGCTGCTTATACATCGAATAGGGGAGGAGATTCACACCGCACCCGCATCTAGCTGCCTTTCACGCAAGTGCCTCAATATTAACCAAATGGTCGACAACCCGATCTTGCACTTCATTGGAGTCAATAGATGATACAGCACTGATCTGTCTCGCCAAGAAGGCCTTCTTGTCAACATTCAACCCTCTTTTCACTGTACACAAGTCCTTCAAAATTTTTGCATAGGTGGGGACTTGTTTGATCATGTCAAGCAGGGGATGTTGACCTTTACTTGCCTCAACACTTCTAGCATTTCAGCCTGATTAATAGCCTTCTTTTTAGCTTTTAGTGCTTGAGGAAAAGGTAGGGGTGTGCTATTTTTCTCGCAATTTCTCCGCTTGATCACCACCTCCTCTCGGGTTCAGCTTTCTTCGCCTTCCGGCCCTTTTCACCGTCGGTGCTACCAAGCCGGTGCCTTTCACACTTCTCAATGTGATGATTGCTCAACCTCATCCATCTTGAATGGCTCAACGGGAGCTCACTACGTAGTCCCCTAGGACTGATCGTGTCCAAAGTGGGAATCTCCCTTTTCTACACCTGTCAATGGGTTGGACAACCTTATATTAAATAATCGCAGTGTCATTATATTTTTTCGGAAATTTCAAATACAGGTCCATTCTTCTTAATGAAAGTGTGCTTTCCACCGTATCAATTCTTTGGATTGGTTTGGGCATTCATTGCCTTTTGTTCTTCCACAAGTTGCCCACCACCTTACCTGAGTTCATACAGCTTGTCCAATTGGAGTATTTAAGATGGTGTGGTGGTCGGGTCAAGCCGAGGATGATCCATGCCGCCTGCCAGGCACAGAGGCACATGTGAGTGAGGCTTTGGTTTCCAAGAGAGGCTTGGGGTGGTTCCTCTCCAAAGCACAGGTATTGCTACCGGGTCAGGCTGGTGGCTTGTATTGGCCTTAACGTGACTGGGCTTGTTCACCACTAAGTCTCACCAAGGCACACTCGCAATGCTCTCCCTCGGGTGCTCAGCGGACTGACAAATAAAGACATGGCTGGCTGGGCGAGATGCCTCGCCACGCTCGTACCTCATGCTGATTCCTCATTTCAAGCTCTTCCAACCTCCTTGCCAAGGTGGATAGCTTTGCATGTCCTCTGAGAGCTAGTATATGCCTCCCCTTTGATTCTCGGCAGGCCTCATCCCGTCTGGCCTCCCTAGGATTCGCCTATCCCAAGCTTTGGAGGTCTCCAAATGCATGCAGCTGAGGGAAGTCCATGGCTTCATCTGAATTCTTACTTAGAAAATCCCTTCCACACATAGTCTCCAACAACTGCTTCATGGCAGAGGATATTCCATCATAGAAGTGGTTGACCAACATCCATGTATCAAAGCCATGGCGCTAAGATGACTGACAGCACCGAGCCCGCCTAACCTTATCGACGAATCCGAACCGAACCCGTGGATGCTCTATTTGTTTCTTTTATTTTCCGTGGTTATTAAATTTTCTTTCTTAAATGTCACCCAAATCCCCGACTAATCAGAAGGGCGGATCCGAACCTGAGCCCGATTTACTTCGACCGTTTTCATTTATCTTATCAAAACATTTTCTTTAGGTTTTCGATTTGCGCGGAAGCATTTTCAAATGGTAGGCCCACAAACATTTACATTTCATAAAATGCAATTACAGTGAAGGCATTCTATGCCCTTTCAAAATGATATACAAAATAAGACATTTCTTTGGAGTTCGACTAATTGTTCACAAAATATTCCATATTCAAAAAGGAAATGATATGCATGGCGGGGTATGTACTTATACGCCGCAACTCGCTTTATGACTCGCGCCCACGATCTTGTCTTCCTTCTCTGTTCACCGAAACCCGCGCATAGATAAAAATCCACGCCTGGGCATTTTCATGCTTAGTGGTTCATATACAATACTTTCCCACATTCAATTTAATCCTGGCATGCATTTAACATTAAACCATGCCTATTATATCAACATATACTCATGCTATTCAATTTCGCATGCTTTCATTTTTACAATTCATTATCACATCACAACATGCACTTCAATGCATTAATTCAATTCACGATTCAATATGGTGACGGCGATACATAAAATCCCATTTACACCAATGCGGTTATTTCACTTTGACTATTCAAATCATATTTCTGACGGATTCCGTTTGATGAATCCCGCCTATTATCATTCGCAATGTGCTTACACATTTAACACCGGATCTCCCATCATGATCGATACGCTTGGTGCACCCCTATTACGTGGTATCACTTAAAATGCCATACACCATCGGCGACGGGTGCCGACTGCGTATCCTGGCCAAGTGGGACATTGGACAATTTCAGGGTGCCTTCATGACGGATGTCGATTGGTACATCCCATCAGCCGTCTATCTGCAGATTAATTCACCAAGATGTCAGGAATTGACCGATTCATTTACAATTGACATCTACTTTCTATCCGTTTTCAAATATCACATTTCAATTCCATATTCACTTTCGTATTATCTTTTCTTTCAAAGATATACTCACCTATGTACTTATTTCATACTATTCATTACCGCATCATTTCATATACTCATTTCATATACTCATTCATGTACTCATTTCATATACTCATTCATGTACTCATTTCATAGTTACTTGGTAAACTACCAAAAATACTTGAAATAAGAATAGAGTCTAGAATAAAACCAATTACTCCATTCCTTTTCTCTTTCGATACTGCACCCTAAAGCCAGTTGTTGTCTTTACCCGCACCTAGTCAAATACAAATTCTTCACTCTTAGTGACAAACAAATAATCATACTAAACTATCGCTGTGCGCGAAGCTTCGCTAGCCTCAAAGGCAAGGTACTATGATGCCACTTAGTCTCATTCTTATTTAAACCCCCATTAATCAAGCTTCTCAGTGGTTCCCAACACCCATGAATACTGACTTAACTACAAGCAAAATATGCCAATTTAAGGTTGTAGTGAAGCAAAGCACTGTACCAGCCTTCCTCACCAATAATTGGGTATCTACCACTTCTCTTCCGAGACCAAAATGTCTTCAGGCACTGTGACACCGGCGGGTACCCCATTCACTTCTCTTCTATACCAAAATGCACCATGGGTATCGGTACCCATTCGTGTAATTCTGGCACCGCCGTGTTCTCGCCTAGAAATGGCGCCACCAATTTTCACCACAATAATCAACAATTTTTCATCTAAACTCATAGATCTCAATAATCCCACCATGGAATCCAAATTTTTAGACAACTCCAAAGTGGGTTGATCAAGAAGAAATCCCTTTACCTGTTAGTGGCTTTTTCCCCCAAATCAAAATCACAAAAAGATGAGGTTAGAGTTTGATTTTCTTACCTTAGCCTCTTCAAATCTTCTCTTCCAAGTTGTTTGATCTCTTAGGAGCAAGAAGTGGGGAGCAAAGGCAACCAAAACTTGATCTCTTGCAACCCAAGCTTTTTTCTCCCTTTTCTCCTCTCTTCTCTCCCCAAAAACGTGATGTGCTCTAATGAGCATCCAAAGACCACTTTTGGTCTTTTAAACCCATTTAAGTGTAAGGCTTTGTTTACCTACACATTTATTATCATTTCTCATTTTCTACCTTTTTGTCTTAAATCACTCTAATCTTCATAAGACCTTTGCTTTGCCACCTAATAAATCTAATTTTCCATCTTAGTTCCTATCATACACTTCGCCATTCATTTATCATAAATCTACTTGTATTATTTATTCTTTATAACAATTGACCCTTAGGTCCTCATTTTACAATTTTTTTTTCACATTTGCCCTTTTTCACTTAGGTTAACATTTGATTCGTGCCACAGTAGATGTACTTAGAATCAACAATATTTATAACCTAGGTTCCTATCACAGAAGAAACTACTCGCAAAGATAAAGGCTCTGGGGTCGAACACAGGATGGGTTTTCACAAATGACTAACAAAGTGAAGTGCTTAAATTGGTGAATTTAATTTGATTCGGGGGTTTTGGTAAACAGGGAGTTGATTTGCTTAAAACTAAAATAAAAACAAGTTAAAAAATGTAAATAACCCTCAAGTGTCTACATCGGTTTAGGGTCGTAAGACAAACCAACATGTCATCTGTCTTTTCCTCTGGGCTGGGAGGATGACATATAGTCATTTCCGAACCTGGATCTTCATTTAGCTTTAAAACTAAACCCCATGATTTTCCTTTCTTTAAAGACCCAAGATTTAACGAACATTCATGGTCCCAGACAGTGAAAACCTACCTCTTGGACTCATCTCACAGTAACAAATAGAAGGCCACTAATGGATATCACTTAATCTAACAATAAGCATCCAATGAACCCTAAAAGATTGCCAAATACTGGTCAATCAAGATGTATCTAGGAGATTTAAACCTGTGAGGAAGGATGTGAACATAAATGAAAATAAATGCCTACGTTAAAAACAAGAGGACCGTCGCCTACCTCAAACTAAAGCCTAGTAGCCCCCTTCAAGGAGGAAGAGGTCTGAACTGGGCATCCTTCAGTTGTCATCCTCAAAGGAGTGTTTGATAGCCGAGAAAGGGGAAAGAAAATGGAGAAAGGGGGAAGCAAATGAGAACCGCCTCCCACCGCCCACTCACAAAAGTCAAGTGAAGTTCACAGACAGATCGAGGCTTATATAAGTGCTCAGTGTATATGAAATTACCAAAAAAACAAAACAAAACAAAAGCTATTACAAGGGTTAAAATAGGAAGAAACAAAAAAATGTAACAAAAAAACTGAGGTGTAAAATGCAAGAGAACAGGCTGTTGGAGGAACAGTGCTTGCAGGAACCAAAATTCGCAATGCTTCATTTTTCTTGCATTTTCTGCTCTTCTTTCCTTCTGGTCTCTGATTTGCAATGTTGAGCATGACTCGAATTCTTCGTGCTTGGATCGACTCAACAATTTTGGCACTATTAGCTTGCAAAACCGGCAAATTTGCCACAAAAATGCGACGTAGGATAATAGGACCTTAACGTAATCATACTACAATGATTAGTACACAAAAAGCACTCAAAACCTATAATAAATAGAGTTCAAAATAACACTTTTTGGGCACTAATCACACCCCCCCAACCTACACATTGCTAGTCCCTTAGCAATGAAAGAAATAAAGAAAGATAGAGCATACAAAACGATAACAAAAATGATGGTCACAAAATTATATTTCAAAAGGTTGTGAAATGAGTAATGCCTAACCCTAAGTAAGAATCATCAAAGCCTTGTCCAATAACTATCTCTTGAGAGAATGAATTCCATACAAATTGAGATCAAAAGAGCCTCCATCTCGATGAATCAACCGTAAACTTCCACCAAAAATTCCAAGTTGGTTGCTTTGATCGCTCAACAACAACCGCCAAACCGCATTCTCCCCCCAACCTAGCTATCGCCACAAATCCCAAGATGCTAACCAACCTAAATAGATCGCACCCACTCTTTGTCTTAATAACTTTTTTGTGTTTGTAGGTGTAATGCCGAGGAATCGACCACCAAAGTCCATGCAATCTGGGATCTACCGATGACTCCTTCAACCAATTAAGGCTTAGGGCACCAAGTCATGAGGATCTTTCGACCACTAACTCTTCAGGTTTCACCCTGACCACGATTTCGAAACTCCAGCACCTACAACTTGCTAAACTCCACCTATCCACCCATGTAGCGAGCACTAAGTCGGTGGCTCCCAACCAATCGGGCTTAGGCAATCGGCTTTAAAGGTTTTCGCTATATACCCTCATCGTGCTCTGCTTCAAGGCAAGCTGCATAATTTTTCTTCTTTTTCTTTTCTTTTTCTTTTCTTTTTCTTTTTATTTTTCATTTCTTTTTATTTTGGAAGACGCATTGGCCTTCTTTCCACAGGGGTCCTTAACCTATTAAAGGTGGTCAACGAAACTAGGGTAGGTTGTGTAAAGTAAAGGAGGTTACAGCTTTTTCTCACCCTATCATCAAAACCTAATGCTCATGTGTGGTTAGCTAAAGGTGGAAGAAAAAATGGCTCAAAGCAACAAGAGTTCAACTGATCATCCACTCAACTACGCATGGAACCAATCTAACATCAATAGAATTGGACAAAGTTTCAAATTTTCAAACCACAGGTTAAGCAGAACACAAAAAAAAAAAAAAGTGGAGTTTTTGAACAAAATAAGATGTATAGTATAACAACTTCACAAAAAAAGAAAACCAGCAAGCCACTGAACATCACAAAATGGGCTTGCTCAAAATAGTAACAAAAATATAAGTGCAAAAACCACTTCCTTCACTAATTCTCCCCCCTAACCAAATATCTCATTGTCCGCAATGGGGCTCGGATTGGAAAGTTAGGGAAGGAAGTGTTATCTCCTTGATGAGATGTGACCGTTGTTGGATAGGAGACTTCGCAAGCTTTACATCGACACCTTATTCAATTCGCTTCTCAAGCTTCCAAATGAACAAGTTAGAAGAAGAAAAGAGAGGAAAAAAGTGACTAGTTGGAGCATTTTGAAAATTTCACCTTTATAAAAATTTCAAAAGTGTTCTTTCTCACTATTTTTGGATTCTACACTCTCTAAGCTTTCTAACTAGCATTCAAAACTTTAAAACGAAGTTCTACGAAAAGTTACGAGCGAAACAAAATCGTAAGAAAACAGCACTGGAAAATGGTACTCGCATCATATGTTGAAAATTGCTACTCATAGCTTGGGCTCTCATATGATAGCTTAAAATTTGCATGAAATTCGCTATGTGTTTGGTAAATTTTCGCTATACACAGCGAAATTTTTTTTTTTAATAAATAAAATAAAATAATTAATACTAATAAAAATAATAAAATAAAATAAAAACATTTTTTTAGAGACAAAATTTTTTTTTCATAAAAGAAATTTAAAATAATTTTTTAATAAATAAAAATAAAAATAACAAAATAAATAAAACCCCAAAATAATTTTTTTCACCTTGAAGGATTTTCCACGTAAATTTGGTGTTCTTCATTTTTGTATTTATTTTTTTGTATGAATACTATTCACATATAAATATATCATTCACATATATGATACTATTCACACATACGGTATTATTCACGTATATGGTTATTATTCATCCAATGTCAATAAATACTACCACCAGATAATAGTATTAAAGCAGTAAAAGTCGATCCTCCTTCATCCCAACACAGGCTGGACGTGATCTTAAGTTTTTGAGTTTATCAATGAGCGGATGTTTTATCTTGGGAGCCATTATTCTATGGGTATATATATATTAGATCCTTTTCTTGCTTCTCTCTGGCATCAACTATATATATCCATTTTTACTTCAACTCTCCTAACGATTCTCCCTTTTTACTTTTTTCACATGACCAGATTGTGAGCAATTCAAAATATGGGTAAAGATATATAGCATTCCTATTCCCATTCCCAGAACAAATACATATATATCTTCTATCCAAACTTGTCTTAATTAAGTTTAACCTATAAAGTTTTCATTTCAGGCTCGGTTCTTTATTTCTCTCGATCGACTTCTTTCTCCCAAATGGCGTGCTTTTTTCTGAGGAACGGTATGAACTGGGAAAACTGAAAGCTGCTTAATATATATTTCCATCCATCATTATCAATATCATTTTATGGGAACCGGTGAAAGAAATCTTAATTATGGCGTCAGTGATGATGAATTTGATGCTTCTGGCCAGACAACTGACTTTTATATTTGATTTCTCATTGGATAAAGGTGTTTAAAAATGTTTGAACGAAAATATTCCTTTTTCAATGAAACCGGTTTTAAAGCCTTTCTACTAACCAAGCAACAAAATATCAATAATTATAGATATATTAGTATTTGAATTTTATAGATATATCAAAAATATCGAGAATATCGCGGATATTTTAACAAAATATCGTAAAGAAAATTAAAAATATTAAATTCACGGGAATAATTTTTATCAATTATGTTAATATAAATAAAGAAATATACACTGTCAGTTAATTTTATATTCATTATAATTTATCGAGAATTACATTACAATACCATTTAAACCAAACAAGACGTGGAGCATGGGTTCTATTATATTATTCAATGGGGCGAACTTCATCTTCGACGTAAGCACAATATCTAGTGGCAACAAGATCTTCAAAATATTGAGATAAATCACAAAAAAAAAAAAAAATTGAGTCAAATGGAGTGAAGAAATTGTATGATTTTAGGGGTATTTATATAATTTTTTGGAGTCAAAATAATCATTTGATTGTCAAAAAACTATTGTGGTTTAATTCTAACCGTTGGATTTAATTTAAGTCAAAATAACCGATATATCTCCGATATTTTTCCGATATTTTACTAATATTTTTTCAAAAATTCTATTACATACGTGCGTGAGATATACTCTCGATATTTCACTCGAAATATTAAAATTTACGATATTTCGTCAAAATATCGACGATTTTACCAATTTTTGGCCGATTTTTTAATCGATTAACAAAATCATATCGATACCATCCGATATTTCGACGATATATTAGTCGATATATTCGATTTTTTTTTCCTTGCTACTAACTACACGACATAGTCGATACAATTGAACCTCCGATCCTTACTTAGGACAGGTGGAGGGATATATATATATATATATATAGGTGCGATTTAAATTACGAAAAGTTGCACCCTTCTCGAATCCATTGCAACTTTTCAAGACGTATTCTCAACCATCAGAACTTTTCAAGTTGCACCCCTCGGCTTCCTATAAATTCAGACCTTCACACAAATTTTGTACACTTTACATTTTTCTTGGCGCATTTGAAAAGATATCAGATTTTCCTTTCTCCTCCTCAAATATTCTTCTCGAAATAGCGCGATTCAATTCCGCTCTTTTCAAGGCTCAAATTTACCGTATGCTTGAAGTACCGCTACACCCAGAAGATTCTCTAAACCGCTCTATCCTCAGGAATTATCTCTATTAACCTTGGGTACCGAGAGGAGAATAAAATTCTTAAGGCTAAAATGCTGAATTCTCGTTGGCTCTGGCTATTTATTGCATTTGCTTATGATATTTATTTTTTGTTTGGTTATAACTTTATTCATTTTAATTGCTTTCACTAATATGTTATAATATTATTTAATTATTATAAATTAATATAAGCATACGAACTAACAACAATCTTAAGGAATTTTATTCTTTTATTTATTATTATTTTCCCGTCTACTTATTTTAATTTCTTCCAAGACTAAAACCTTTAAGCGTTTTCTACTGGATTTATTCATTCATTTATTTAATTTCTATTTATTATTATTATTTTGTTGGAGACTAAAATCTTTATGATTTTCTACTCTACCGAGCTCAAAACCTTCGTGGTTTTCACTCAAAAATTTAGGAGACCAAAATCTTTGTGATTTTTCTACTCCTACCGAGATTAAAACCTTCGTGGTTTTCTACTCAAAATTTAGAGACTAAAATCTTCTGATTTTCTATAATTCCTATTGAGATTAAAAACCTTGTGGTTTTTACCGCAATTTCGTAAGGAGATAAAATTCGGTGATTTTCTAATTCGCTGATACTAGTAATTTTTACTAATAAAGTATTGGTTTAATTTTAAACGGGATCTAAATGAACACTATCAGCTCCAAACCAAGTTGCACACGCACCGCATTCCAAGCAGAGAACCCTGCAAGTTTTCCTGTAGACTTTTAAAAGATGGCAACAAAAGATGTTCTTCATCTTAACGACTCTAAGTCCGCAAAAGTTCATCAAAGAGGTGTCTAACCCGAATGAACAAGTGCCCGAAAAGATAGATCTCTCAGGATTGGAAGCCCTGAAACATTCCGAATTTCCTTTATGTGAATTATATTTTGAGCGGGAGCCAGATGATATTCTATATAATGTCTACAAGAATATTAATAATTTCCAAAGAATTATGGGAAGCACTGAGAAAAAGTATAAGGTCAAGACGCCGGTTTAAAGAAATTTCAGGGTACCAAATTTCGACATAAATGGTTGATACCAAGGTCAGGACGCAACCAAGAACTTCAAGTAATAATTCACGATCTTCTCAACGAAGGAATGATTATTAATGAAGCGTTTCAAGTGGCTGCATTTATAGAAAAGTTACCTCCCGCATGGAAGGACTTTAAAAATTACTTGAAACACAAGCGTAAGGAGATGACGTCAAGACCTCGATCGTCTCGATTAAAATTAAGAAGACAATTGTGCATGTCAAAAAAGAAGCCTTAGTAATCAATCCATATCAGAGCAAATATAGTTGAATCTGCTCCTAATGCAAAGAAAAGAAAGAAGAACTATGGTTCAGAAAGAACCACACAATAGCAATAAAAATTCAAAGGAAGTCGCTATAATCAGGTAACTCAGACATAGGTCCCCGAATGCCGCGGCACCTAAAAATAAAATAAGAATAAAGGTCAAGCCAATATTGTTCGAACTAATGACATGGATATTGGAAGATTTGCGTGCTTTTCTTCCGAGTGCAACTTGGTAGGAAACCCAAAGGAATGGTGGATTGACCTCGCCGCTACCCGCCATGCTTCAGGTTATCAAAGGATGTTCTCTTCCTGCTTACGACCCGAGGGAAGAGTCGTGATATGGGAAATTCTTCAACTTCCAAGATAGAAGGAACTCGGAAATATTCTCCGAAATGACACCTGGCAAAACTCGACACTAAAGAATGTTTCGTCATGTGCCCGAACCGTAAGAATTTGGTCTCGACATCACTTCTAGTCAAGAACGGATTTTCGTGTCAGATTGTTTCGATAAGTCAGAATGGCAAAAATGATATGTATGTTGGAAAGGCTATCTTAGCTGATGGTCTTTCAAGCTCAATAATGACAATCAATAATAAGAATAATGATTCTTCGCTTATTTTCGAGTCGATAATTTATGGCATGTACGTTGGGACATGTTAATTACAAATCTACGTAAAATGATAAACATGGAAATAGTGCCAAAGTTTACCGTAATAAATCCAAATGTCAAGTATGTGTTGAATCAAAATTTGCAAAACATCCCTATAATTCAATTGAAAGGAATTTATGAACTCGACTTGATTCATACGACATTGTGATAAGGAAGTCAATACCATTCGCGGTGGGAAAAAGTATTTCATAACTTTTATCGGGACGATCGCACTAGATATTGTTATGTATATTTACTTAATAGCAAAGATGAGGCAATTGATGTATCTAAACAATATAAAATTGAAGCTGAAAATCAACTTAATAAAAAAAGATTAAAATGATCAGAAGTGATAGAGGTGGTGAATATGAATTTCCATTTCAAGAAATATGTCTAGAAAATGGAATTATTCATCAAATGACAGCTCCGTATACACCCACAAATGTATCGGAGTTGCTGGGAAAGGAAGAATCAACATTGAAAGAAAATGATGAATGCTTTGCTACTAAGTTCGTTTCACTTAACTGTGGGGAAGTCAGTCCCATGTGCCACGCATACTCAACAGAGCACCCTACAAGAAGACACAAATCATTCCATATGAAAATGGAAAGGTAGAAAACCAAACTTGAATTACTAAAGTGTGTGTGTCTAGCAAAAGTACAAGTTCCTAAACCAAACAGGTTAAAAATAGACCGAAAAACAATAGATTGTATTTTTATTGGATATGCTAACAATAGTAAAGCATATCGTTTTCTGGTTTATAAATCAGAAATTCCTGATATTCATTCTAATACAATAATAGAATCACACAATGCTGAATTCTTTGAAGACATTTTCCCGTATAAGAATGAAGGCAAAACACTTGGTGAAAGTTCCAAGCGAATTCTGAATTATCGAGGAAATGTGCCTAATATTGAGGAACCACGACGTAGTAAACGTCAGTGGTACCTAGTCCTGGGTCCGTAGTTTCTAGCATTTCAAGAAAATGAACCTCTCGACTTTTAAGGAAGCAATGAAGTCTTCAAGCTCAATATTGGAAAGAAGCAATATCAGTGAAGTTGAACCTATATCAATAACCATACGTGGGAATTGGTTGATCTTCCTCCGCAAACAAGCCATTAGATATAAATGGATTTTTAAAAGAAAATTGAAAGATGATGGCAGGCCTATTGACAAATATAAAGACTAGTTGTCAAAGGATTTTGGACAAAAAGTAAGGTCTTGACTACTTTGATACATACTCAACGGCCACAAGAATTACATCTAGTCCATTGTTAATTGCTTTCGTCAGTCAGAAGATCTTCAAATCCATCAGTCTGATGTGAAAACACCTTTTAAATGGAGAATCGAGGAAGAAATTATATGGAACAACCTCTGAAGGGTTTATTGTCCCTATCAAGAAAATAAGTTTGTCGACTTGTTAAGTCTTTGTATGGACTTAAACAAGCACCTAAATAATGGTGATGCAAAAATTTGGACAAAGTAATGTTGTCAATGACTTGCAGATTAATGAGTGCTACAAATGTGTATATATCAAAATACCCTAATCATGAGGTCATCATTTGGTCTATATGTGGATGACATGTTAATAATAAGCAAAAATATTATTGACATAAAATGCCACAAAACGAATGCTATCCTAAATCATTTGATATGAAAGACTTAGGAGGTGCGTATTTTATTCTAGGTATAAAAATCTACATAACTCCTCAAGGTCTAGCGCTATCACAATCTCACTATATTGACAAAGTACTTGACAAATTCAAGTATTTGAATTTCAAAGAAGTGAAAACGCCAATAGACTTAAACCTTGCTCTTGCAAAGAACAAAGTAAAGTGAGTCTCAAGGGATTACGCTAAAGTTTTGTGGATGTCTAATGTATATCATGAATTGTACTCGACCATTGCTATCAAGAAAATATAAACTTAGTCGATACAATTTAGTAATCCAAATAAAACGCATTGGATGGTAATGAGACGTGTTTTGGGATATTTAAAACATACCCAAAATTTTGCTTTGCATTACAAAAATTATCCAGCAGTGATTGAAGGTTATAGTGATGCAAATTGGTTCACCGGTTCAACTGAAAGCAAATCCACTAGTGGATATGTGTTTACTGGCCGCTGGGAGCAAAGGTTCGAAATCTTCTAAGCAAACTCGCACGCCCGGTTCCTACAATGGAAGTCAATTCATAGCTTTGGATGTCTGAAGAAGCCGAATGGCTTCAATTTCTTAGAAGATATTTCGTTCTGGCCCAAACCGTTAACTCCGATGTAGCATACATCAGTGGATAGTCACAGGCTATCTAAGGGTCGAAGTGTTATGTAATGGAAAATCTCACACATACCACGAAGACATAACACCGTTAGACAATTAATCTCTAGTGGAGTTATTCCACGATTACGTAAGACTCAAAAGATAACGTGCCTGATCCATTAACAAAGGCCTATCTAGAGAGTTAGTTGAAAATCATCGTAGGGAATGGACCGGCCTAGACAAATCATCATGGCGGTAACTCTACCTAGTAGACTGGAGATCCCAAGATCTAGGTTCAAAGAGAAAACAAAGTTGTGTTTGATGGTCCAACATTGTCAAATTTATTAAATCCATTCTCATGATGAGACAATGTTCAGAAATAAGGATAAACCTAAAATGAAAGGTTTTTAATGATTTCTAAGTTTGACATAAGATTTGACCAAATGGTGTATTTACTCAATACACGTTTAGGAATCACTCTATGGGAGTGTGAAGTGTGAGCCGTCTAAGGAGAATAAAGAAGGCCGCTCTCTAAACACTCATGAGATCATGTGTTCATGGCTAAACGACACAACAATGAGAACCAAAAAAGTTTTGAGGCAGTTAGTTTGTAGGACCTTATATCAGCCTTAGTATACACCCAAAAGTCGACGGTTCAAAGATATCGCATTCAATGATCGACGAGTATACTGATATATGTTCACTAATGGAAAGTTCAAAGGGAAACCTACTTATTCGGGATGTCGCAATTTAGTTGTAGAACTACGCTTATGCATAGTTTTCAAACTTGTCATTCTCCATTCATGTGGGGGATTGTCAGAATTATATATATATATATATATATATATATATATATATATATATATATATATATATATATATATATATATATATATATATATATAGGTGTGAATGAAATGAGGAAGTTGCACCCCTTCGAACCATTGTAACTTTTCAAGGTGTACCCCTTCGAACCATTGCAACTTTTCAAATTGCACCCCTTGGTTTCCTATAAATTCAGACCTTCCCCACACAAATTTATACACTTACATTTTTCATGCATTTGAAAAGACATTGCATTTTCCTTTCTCCTCTCAAATATTCTTCGAAAGCCAGGTGATTCACTGCTTTTGCGTTTCGAAATTCCACTGGCTGCCAAGTACCGCTACACCGGTGTAAGATTCTAAAACCGTCTCATCCCGGGAGGAATTATTCTATTAACCTTAAAATGAGAGGAGAATAAAATTCCTTAAGGCTAAAATAGCACTCATATTCTATGACATTGCATTTGCTTATGATATTTATTTTTGTTTGGTTATAACTTTGCCTCATTTTAATTGCTTTCAATTAATATAAGTTATAATATTATTTAATTACTATAAATTAATATATTATTTAATTAACATATATATATATATATATATATATATATATATATATATATATATATATATATATATATATATATATATATATATATATATATATTGTTTTTTTTTTTTTTCTTAAGATATGTATATAGATTCTTCAATTTAAAATGTATTTGTATATATGATATAACTTGTAGGTGAGATGATCAAGGTATTTTTTAGTTTAATCAATGGTCTTGAATTTGAGTCCTTAGAATGCATCACGTATCAGGTAAATTTTACCATTCTCAGGGTCTTTAACTCAGATTTATGATTGGGTCTGTATACGCGACTTAAGATAGTGTGTGATGACTTAAATGTATCTTTCATGTGTATATAGACCCATTCATAACATCTCATGGTCTATAAAAAAAATTGATACAATACAAAATTTGAGTGGTTTTCTAAGTGTTTTAAGTTTTTTTTTTTATATGGAAATTATTTAATGAAAAATAATTTAAGAAATATTTTAAAAAAAAAGATAAAAATAGACTACTACAATTAAAATAAAGAAAAAAATTAAAAGCAAAAACTGATGATGGACAGCTGGCCGGAAAGGTAAGGATGGATGGAAGGACTTGTGGAATTAATTCCCTATATTTATACATTTATTTTAGGAATATTTGGACCAAAAATCCTAAATATTTCTCACTACAAAGCCAAGCCTTCATACTATTCAAATGGATAAAAGCAATAAAAGCAAATTAAAATAAAAAACTTTGAATTTTGATATAAAATTAGTATAAAAGTTTGAGAAAGGATTTTTTTCTTTATAGAAAAAATATTCCACTTGCTTTGAAAAACGTTGATTATCTTTCAGAATTAAATTTTAAATAGTTTAGTAAAAGGTTCCTTTACTTTTATCCATTAATAAACTCATTGAATGCAGTATTATGTAAAGCAACTAAAAATAAAGATTTTTATAAAAATGAGTATAAAAAAGTTTGAGAAAATATTTTTTTCCCTTTATTAAAAATTATTCCAATTGTTTAAAAAAACTTGGTTATTTGCCCATCATATATAACTCATATGGTAGAGTGTTTAACATTTCAAAAAGGCAAAGATAGGAGAGACGAGGTCCTGTGTTTTGTAGTCATAACGTGACAATTTATTATATATTAATTAAAGTGTTTCTATAAAAAAAAACTTGATTATTTTTCAAATTTTATAATATTTTTAATAGTTAGTAAAATATTCCTTTATTTTTATCCATTAATATATAAACCCATTTAATGCAACATTATTGGGAAGGTTATTAGATTTAAATGAAGAATATAATTATATTCTTATAGAAGTAAACTTCATGATCATTTATATATATGAAAGTGCTTTTCAAAAATGGAAATAGCTTTTTCTACTGTCGATTAACTACATATTTTCTACTGTCTCTATGATGGACAGAGGCTTATAAATATCAAACGATTGTAGTGTTGGTCTCCAAGTTCATTCTCATCGGAATACACCATCACAGTTGCGAGAAAGGAGATCTTTGAAAAGTAACCCATTTTGATTCTGTAGAAGAAAAGGCAATGGCTGGAGGTAAGAATTTTGATATATTTATTCTATTGTGTTTGAATGCCCTATTCGGAATGAAAAGCATGACAGTTCTTGCTTTTCACCAACATTTGGTATTCAGAGCAGTGGGATTTTGCATGTCTTATGATGTTTTTTGAACGAAAATAATATGAGGAATGGTTAGGAAATGATTTTTCAGAATTTTAATGTAAATATCACATTTTATTGATGAGAAAAAATATGGCTTTTGATTCGGATTGGAACGGGTCGGATTCGACCCGTCTGGAGGATGAAGAAGAACCCCTTTTTGCTGCATGGAAAGGGTATCCTTATCCTGAATAAGAATAGTAAAATTTAAGAAAAATGTGTTGTAAGGAAGTATTGAACTAGGGCTTAATGTCAATTGAGAAGGAAGTAAGGTACTATTGAGCCACATAATTATTTGATTGATAATTCATCAATAAGCAGATATATCGTATATTGTACGGATATTAATTTCATGCAATTGAAATTATTATTTGTATATATATTTTATATATATTATGATAAATAAATTCTTGAAATTGGCTATCCCAATCTTTAATAATTTTGGATATGGATTCATTTTATTTGAACTCTATTATTTTTAATTCATACTAACTCAATTTTTGAAAAATGGGCTCAAGGATTTAATTTGTATACTATTCCTTATATCATTGAAAATACAAATGTCTTAGATCCGTATGATTTTAATTAATTAGAGATTACCACATCTCTAATTATGAAAATCATACATTAATTTGTTATGGATCACATATATATTAAGGACATTTATTGCATCATTATACTCTATGATAAAATATCCCACATTAATTTGTTGTATTGATATATTTAATCGTGGCATGGAATATCATATTATATTTCTTGATTTACCCACATAAATTAAGAAATTGAACATAATTGATAGTTTTGCCATATAGTTAAATAAATTCAATTGAATGGAGACTTTAGCTCACAAGCAAGTCTTATGTTGCTAGATTTACACATAATTTGCATCAGTAAATTATGATTTATTCTAGCCTCAAATTTAAACACTTATAAGCATTTATATTTATTCTATGCAGCTATGCAACCTACAAATCACTTTGATGTTAGATGTAATGTTCCTGAATTGAGTGGTAGCAATTATAAAACATACTTCTTTATTTGGGATGGATGGATATTGACTATGCCATAAGGAAAGATGAACATGAAATTACTGAAACTAGCACTTAGCAAGAAAAAGGTACCCATGAATGCTGGGAGCGATCAAATCGCCTCGCGTTAAGTGTTCATTAAGGACGAGCATTATTAGTAAACTCATATATGTTTTGAGTTCATTTATATGCTATTTTGAGGCTTTATATCCATATTCATGTAAAACTCATAACATTTCCTCCAAACTTGGTTTTGTAGGATTATTGATGAAAAGCAAGTGATTTGGCAAGAAATGAGCGATATATATACAAAAAAAGAGTCAACTGGATGTCTCACAGTGCGCCATCGAGAAGATGAATTTTTCTGTACCAGATGGAACATCAAATGGTTCAAATTCCTCTATGGTTATATTCTTCATTTAAAGAGCTTTCCAACGACACCTCACATGCCCAAATCCAAGTTCAATTATGTTATGCCATCAACAAGTCGAAAAGAAAACAAGTCTTAAGAAATTTTGCTGGCACAAAGTTTTGACAAGCTTTCTTGTGATAAAACCAAGATTTTGTCGCAACAGAGTTAGAAACAAACTATGTAGCGATAAAACCAGATTTTGTGGCGACAAAGCTAGTGACAAAGCTTTCTTGCGACAAAACCCAGATTTTGTCGCAACAGAAGTTATATCAAATCCTTGTCGCGACAAACCAGATTTTTTCGCGACAGCTAACACAAAGCTAACAACAAAACCTAGATTTTGTCGCAACAGAGTTAACAACAAACTCTGTCGCAACAAACCCAGATTTTGTCACAACAGAGTTAGCAAAAAACTCTCTCGCGACAAACCCAGATTTTGTCGCGATAGAGTTAGCAACAAACTCTGTCACGACAAAACCAGATTTTGTCGCGACAAAGCTTTGTTGCAACAAAACCCAGATTTTGTTGCAACAGAGTTAGCAACAAACTCTGTCGCGACAAAACCAAATTTTGTCATGACAGAGCTTAAGACAAAACGCTAGGCCTTTTTTAAGCTCCGAAAACTGCTGTTTTGGATTGTTTTCAAGCCCATTTCACCCTATGACTATAAATACTCGTTTTTTTTAGGTTTTTAGGGCAACGAGGAGGTGGGAGAACAATTATCATGGGGTTTCTCTCTCTAAACTGTCCATTTTCTTAGTTTTGCTGCATTTTGATTTTTAATAGATCTTAGAGTAGTTTTAGAGCATATTTTTATTTCTATTGAAGAGATTTCGGTGTTGTATAACAAAGATTCAGATTTCATAACTATTTAGACAAATATTGAGACTAAAATCTAGATTTTTCTCTAACTCCTTGTTTCTTGATTTCTTTCTTCATTTTCTTACTCGTTGTTTGATTGGTGATGATTGGAATCTAGTAATGGAACATTAAACACCCTAGAGGGGAATTAATTGTCGAATCATTCAGACATGTGTGATTCTCAGTTATTTTATGGGTTTGAACACTGAATTTATATAATTGGTACTTTTCATATAATTAACTGTTCGAAATATTAGTAGCTTATACTTATAAAAGAGTTGTATCTTTGCTCTAATTTCCAAGAGGCCCTCTGAGTGACATAGAGATGGAGATTCTTGAGAGTAAAGAGCAATAACTTGGGGGTATGTTAGACTAATATTATGGAACTAATGAATTCTTAAAATATTACTTGATATATCACTAATTTATCATGGTGTGAGGATTACTAGATTATGTAACAATTCTAATGTTTAGAGGTCTCACCAAATTGATTGAATGATCTCATCCCATGTTAGCATAGATCTAATCAAGGAGAGATAACTTATTAGATTTGATGCCTAAGGTACCAATTACATTGGAGAATGCTTGCATTATCTTGTTTATAGGGGCAAAAATTCTTTAATCCTAAGACTTGGGTGTGAAGTACTGAAAAAGAAAAATATCAAGATCTTAGAAAGAGGATTATATTCTACAAGTAACTGATTACACTCATGTTTCTGAAAGGAACATAGATATCTAATTAGTGAAATGTATGATGTATGGAGAAATCCAAACTATACTACATTGCTCTTGGACAAATCCAGCATTCAACTCATAAATGTTGTGTTTTCAAGGAAATGCAAACTGTTTTGTAAATAATTATCCCCATCCCTAGTGTCTCTCTTCATACCTTTTAGAATTAAGTAGTTGTTTATTTGGTAGATTTTAGGATTAGTTTTAAATAAGTTTTATTTCAATTAAATTGATTTTATTCCACATCCTATTTGGTCGCCTAAATAGTGAAGAGCCCTTGTAATCGCGGTGATCAAATTCTAATTGTGAGAGAATTCCAATCTGTAAAAGATATCCAGACTTCTAGAGTCCACTTTATTACTTGTATGACCCGTGCACTTGCGGAAAGGGGATGAGTGTTGGTAATACTTTTTATTTCAGTTTTTGAGTACGCTTACTTTTGTTTCAAATTAGTTTTTGAGTATTTACCATATTCACTCCCTTGACCATATTTTCATATATACATCATTTGGTCTCAAATGTTTTTAAGGTCGTTAGGACTTTAGTTAGTCTGCAAATGGTCAAAATATGGTCATTAAGTTTTAATCAAATCGCTCCATGAAATGCAGCACCAACACCTCAAGAGTTATGTTCATTAAGACGTATCTCGCTTAGTATTCGCTGCGCTTAATCGAAAAGCATACCAATGTTCGTGCATTTCTTAAGGTGATCAACGAGCGATTCGCCACTTTAGATAAAGCACTTGCTGTCGTTACAGATCGTCTGACCTCCAAAGCATCAATGGAACGATGTAAACCTGCAAAAAAAGGGGTCCCACGATGGTGTGCTGGTCACCTCTCCGATGATTAAGTCAGCAAAATGGTGGAAAGGAGAAAGAAAAGAGAGCAATGTAGGTCGAGTTTCCTACCTTTCCTCAGGTGAGTCTTCACTTATACTAGAATTTCTCCTCGACATGGGAAAGATAATTTAATTTTGGTGATAAGATCTTTCTTTCCTTATCAATGACTAATTTTCCTCATAGTTGATTTATGTTTTTGAGACGGATCAGACGGATACTGGAGATTCGTGGATAAATATCTTTTTTGTATTATCACAACGAACTTTCCATATGCAAAGGATGACCGATCAACAGATCCCGCATGTGGCCGAAATCATCTCGTTTGGTTAGTTCCCGCATGATTTTAATACAACAGGCCAGCTTGAGCCACTACATCATGCAGGCCAGGTGGCAGGCCTGCGCATGCGCTAGGCCTATTGAGTAGTGGGTCTAGGCCCAAATGTAACGCCCCAAAAATACCCTAGAATTTTTATAATAATTTTATTACATATTCTTGGGTATGAATCGGTTTAAACTAGGTTTTTCCGAAAATTGATAAATTGACAAATCTAGAAATTAAATTCGGAAGTGTGAGCATATGATTGATTCTTATATGTTAAATTGAGTAAATTGATCAACTTAACTAAAACTGGGCGAAAAAGGAAAATGTGGAAAAATTGTAAATGAGGACCTAAGGGCCAAATGATAGCTTAAATGTAACGCCTGGCTCTCGAGATAGTGTACAAGTATATGGAACTGTAGATGCAGGTGACACCTAAGTGTCACATTGTAGTATTTTCTGGGTTATAAATGAAATGATAAATTTAGTGAACCCTAAATTGGGCACTAGAACAAGGATAAATTGTAATTGCCATAAGGGATATAAAATTCATAAAAGGGAGAGATGGGCCATAATAGAAATAAAAAACAATGTTGATTTGCAAAATTAAAAGGGTGAAGGACTTAATTGCACATGGAGAATTATGGGAGTATAAAGGAGCGTGGAGACAAACAAACATTGTCTCTCATTTTTTGGGCCAAAAGTAAAATCGTATGAGAGAGGAGAAGAAGGGAGAAAGCAAGAGGAAGAAGAGGAAGAAGAAGGAGAAGGAGAGGAACACCCAAACCAAGGTAGTTTTGTCTTGAAAAGCACGGGTATTTTGGAATTCCTAAGGTTTTATTGGAGAATACTGTTCTTCGTCTAGGTTTTGTAAAAGAGATCACCCAAACTCCTAGATTGTTGAGGTTATGTGGGTAAAACCCCACTCAGTGTAAAAACATAGAATCATCATATTTATATGGCGAAGAATTGGTGGACTTTGCTATGTTCCATAAAAGTTCTGGATTTTCACCTAGGTTTTTGTGGTATTATAATTCCAAATCACCAATTAAAGTATTATGGAGTTGTTTTTAGATGATTTCCATGTTGATTTTGAGGTGTTAAGGAATGGGAAGGTATAAAGAGAATTGGGTACAAAAGTGGCAAGTGCCACCTGCACCAGGGTGTACTCTAAGACAACTCACTGCAGGCCAACTCAGACTTTATTGCTAACTAATGTAACTCAACAAAGATATGTGCCCAAATTGCCCATTGTGTAGTTTTTTATGCATTTGCTTCAAATTCATACCGTTAATATAGGAACTGTGATAACATTAAGAAAGGTTCAAATAGGATTGGAACTCGACGAAAAACGTAGCGTACCTCGCCGCCGAGGCGAAGCGATTAGTACGATTATTTGCATAACCACTAAGAGTGAAGAATTTGTATTTGACTAGGTGCAAATGAAGACGACAACCTAACCTAGGATTGATATCGAAAAGGAAAAGGAAATCGATAATTGGTTTGTTCACTGACCCTCTATCTCCATTTCACGTGTTCTGGTAGTATACCAAATAGATTTGAAAGTTTATTTCGAAAGTGCATATGGATTTGAAAATGGATTAAGGATCTGCTATGAATGTTATTCGGGAAATATATATAAGTATATATATATTGATTTGAATATTATTTGAATGTTTGTCAAATATATGCATGAGTGCGAATATTTGAACAATAAGTGAAGTATCGCATAAAGTGTTGATCTGAAATGTACATGATCGACCAATACGACTGGATTCACCCAACCGAATCGCAGAAACCGTAGTTTGATGTGGAATCACATTGTTACCGACGACAAATGTGACAGATCTACCATAACCGAATCTGCCGCGGAATCGTCGATTTCTATAGCCATATGTGAAATGGTAATATTGAAATGAAACCACATTGCTACTCGAATGACAAATGACAGATTCACCAATCGACCGTCGTGAATGATTCTATAGATGGTATGAAATCACAAACCGGTGCGAAACATGATATAAAAAGTGTATTTGTATAAGCATCTTCTACATTACACAGACATTATAAAGGCATTACTGATAAATGCATGATATATATAATCGAACCTAATGGAATAGTAGAATCAGATGTAACTACTAAGCATAAAATGCTTAGCGTATTGTTTTATCACGCGCAGGTACCGAGTGATAGGCAAGGGAAGCAAGACCTGGGCATCGAGGAGCATCGAGTCATAGAGAAAGAATTGCGGAGTATGCTCCATCATATGCATTCACTTCATTTCTTTCGAACATTGATATTTTGTAAAACAATTTGAACTCTGAACTTTTATTTTGTAAATATAAATGTTATGAGTCTTTCAAATTAAATGTATAGCGGGCTTTCTGCCTAAAAATGAAATGCTTCCGTTTAATTAAAAGGTCTAAAAATAATAACATAAACAAAATGTTTCGAGGAGATAATTGAAATGCCTGGAGTAAACCGGGCTCCGGCTGATCCGCCAACCGGGCCGAAGCCTGGGATTCTGCCCGCAACACTTTGAAAACAAAAAATTTAATAAACGATAACTAAAAGGGATTTGATTAATGGCTTCGCCTCAAGGTCCCGCTTGGCTCGATCCCGCCAACCTGCCTGCCTGCTCGGGGTCGCTACACCAAATGCCATGGTCCTCACAACGCCCTCTTTTCTTTGATCAAGGATTGCGCCCTTCTAGCTCGGGAAAATATATCGCGGTTTCGGGACCCTAAGTATGGAGAATTATAGGTTATTAATGCGCATATGTTCCAATGCGCGTGATATTCCGATGATGCATTCAATGCGCTTTTTGAAGCCCCTTCCCTATATATTGGGGTGAATCTCCAAAGTCCATAAAGTTTCCAACGGATTCCTCTTTCGTTGCACAAAGCTTTTCCCCCATTGTGATTTCCTCTCTCACGCGCATCCATAAGTCGGTGAAGGTGGAGAAGTTATGGAGGTAGGCTTTCAAAAATCTCTGCAGTTGTTTGTTGACAATGGATATCGTGTGTTTGAGAACGACATCTGTGTTGACCTACCAGATGTCCTAGGTGGGGAGCCCAATTGCGCTAATTCCCCTCTCTTCCAGTGGTTCTCCGTCAGCATAGTGCCCCTTGTCCCCGGGCGCCCCCGTAACGCGATCGAGGTAGCCACCCCCCTTCTAGGTTCTCCTTTCGCAAGGCTAGGCTCCCCCGTCCCTCGCACCCTCCTGAGTCGCAAATGCGAGGTGTATGATCGAGACAAGCAGGTCTTCAAATATAATATTCGTGACTCTTCATTTTCTTCCACTTTTTCCCTTTCTCTTTGTTTTTTGTGTTCTTTTGACAATCAATCGGGTATGGTTTCTTGGGCTGGTTGCCAATGGAGTACATCATGGTTGTTTGGACGCATTTATGTGGGTCTATCATGGTTGTTTGGGCCGCATTTGTTTTTGTTTTGTGTAACCCACAAGCCTATTGGGCGCATTTAATACGGCATACTTGTGCTCCAAATTTCTATCCTGCATTCTTTTTATGTTTGCAGACTAGGAGAGCAGTCGACCTGAAGATGGCTAATGGGAAGCTTTTAATGGTTGTGAATGTGTTTTCAAATTTTTTGACTTGGACTGCTTTTTTGATTCCGCACGGCTAATAGGCCCGGACCGTCTCAAAATGCTCATTGAGGGGCCCGGCAGCCTAGCGGACTTAGGCCCATAGAAGTAGGGGCTTGGTGATTGATAGCTCAAGAGTGGGTTCTTCTGATTAAGCGAGCTCATGCGTGGTTTTAGATGCCACATGAGATAAAAAGCCACTGTGAATGCAGGCGTGGGGTGAAAGAGGCGCATTTCTCAATACTTAGTCAAGTCACTGCGCATTTAATGCTGTTAGTGCCTTACCCTAGGGGTAGGGATCCAGTTATTGTCAGCCGACCTCTCGCTCAAAACTCCACGTGAGCATCTGTGATACTCTTGAAGGTTTCGGCTGATAATCGTTGAGGTTTCCTAACCATTTTTGACCCTCACTTGTAAGGTTTTCCCTCTGCCAGCTTCCTATTTACTTGCATAGATTGTTTTGTTTGTGTTGGTTTTGTTATGGTCTCGCCTTGAATGAGCGTTGTTCAATCGCCGGTAGGGTTCCGGTGATAGAATTGTACGCAGCGTTTTGGGATGTACTTATTCTTGGGTGTGCTCCAATAGTTTTCAGAAAGCTTGTAAAACCCGAGAAAATTCTAATTTTCTGAAAAATAGTAAAATGGTAATTTCGGTCAAAATCCAAAATTTTTCTAGATCTCGGATGACGAAACGGACTTCACCGTTGGAATCTTCTTACAAAATCTAGCTACCACATCGAATTTCGTCGAATTCTGAGCGGTGAATTTCCTTTGAAGCAGAATGTGGGTGTGTGTGTGACTTGTAGAGACATGCCTGATGTGAAAAAGAGTTACCTACTACATGTGTACTCATGTGACACATGTTGCATGCTTAGTGAGAGGATAGAGATAAATGGCTTAGATTAAATGTGTATTAACTTTTAAAATCAAACTAAGGGCTTTGAGGAGTCGTGAAAAGATTAAAATAAGACAAAAAGACCATCTTCTTCTCCATTTCTTTGAAGCCGGACGGTGAGGAGAGGGAAAGACTGGTTTAAAAGAGAGAGTGTGACTTCTCTAGATTTAAGAACTGGGACCCAGTCGATTAAATCGGAAAGCAAGAGAGTTGATCTACACTATAAGATACAGTGGTGCAGTTTTGTGCTCAAGGTTAAGGCGGCTCAAGAGGTAGGGGACTTCTCCTACTTGCTATTCTTTGATTAAGAGCCATGTGGAATGGATAGGGATGTTACGAGGCCAAATGGTGAGTGTGTTTTAGTTCAGCAATTGGGATTAGACAGAAAATCCCTAAGTGTGGCCGTGAGTGATTAAGACCTGGGTTTCCCTTGTTCATGTGTTTGTCTGCTATTTTGTTACTTTGTTGATTAAAATGAATTGCTTGATTTGTCTATTGGCCCATGTGAGCTAATTTTGGTGTGTGCTATGAATTGAATAACACTGATGCATGTGAGTTAATTTATGTTGGTATATGCATGATTAACATGAATTGGTTGGAAATGGCACAATATTCATTATTGCATTTCAGTTGACGGTGTGCAGTGCATGACATGAAAGAAATTAAAAAAAGGGAAAATGATTGTGAAAGGAATTTCAATGGAAGATTTTCCGGAGAATTGGGTTGGGAGATTGTCCAACAATTCACGTCGGAGGAGCCCATGGTGTTGGGAGAGTTGCCAACAAATTCGCCTGGAGTGTCCGAAATATATTCTGGCGGGTATGATGTTTTCAGAGCAAAAACCTTTGTTTTGAAAGCGTATTTTCTCACATTTGGCAGGCTTATGCGTGGGGGGAGTCGGGTGAGGACTTGAGGCGCTGGGATTGGGCGTAGATATTCAAGTAGAATCATGCATTTTGCTTGAATGAAGCGAGTTCCACAGTCATGTTGGGCCTAGGAAGGGGTCCAACCAGGAGTGCTATTTACTTGGCGAAGCGACCTTGGCCTTCTATGTCTGTGGAGGAACTGAGGTCCTTCTACCGAGTCCCTGACGACATTAGCTTAGAATTTTCGGACGGGCCAGCTTTCTCTACTATAGGACAAGCGGATAACGCCGTCTACTTGCCGGGAAGCGATTCGCGTGGACTTCGCTTCCTTGTTTCTTTATTGGTGAAGCAATTTCTACACGTCACTTGGGCTCCTCCTGCGCTTATTCATTCGAATGCTTTTCTAATTTTAATGGGTTGCAGTGTGCTTAACTTTCTTGATCAGCTGGATATTTCGCTGGTAGAGATATGTTTTATCTATACGTTGAAGATTTGAGGACGAGTAGTTGTCTATGTAGGCCAGGTCCATGGCTAAATTGTAACCGGGCTCTGATTCACTCCAAGACGGAGCGAGAGAAGTTCATCACGATTGGGGGCTCATGGAATGGGAGCGCGCACCGGCTCTGGGGCTTCCTTTTGATGTGGAATCAAACTCTTATATTCCATGGTTTAGTCTTAGTTCGGTTGCAAATCATGCATTAGATGATTCATGTTTGAAGCACACATCGGTTTCTTGATGCTATCGAGGTAAGCACGAGGCGAGGCGACTGATCATTAGTTGAAGGCTAGCACAGGAGGGCATCATATGATTCTTGGAGGTAACGGAGGCGAGACGTCAGGCTTCTATTAGCGGCGAAACTTGCAGAGTTAGCGCCTGCGCGCTCCTTACATCATCCACAATCGTTACTCGGCTTGTTGCTCGTGGAGCTCATTGAGAGAGAGCACTTCGTTCTCACTGACCTTTGTAAGTCCAACCCAGGTAGCTCTTCTCAAGCGATTCGCTGGGAAGGATCTGACAAAGCGCTTCATAGGCCTTAGTGAGATCTGTAGGGTAACTTCGACCCCAAAGTCAGGTGGCCCGGCCCGACTGAAGAAGGAAGGAGATAGGAAAGAGGCTCGGCCTCCGAAACTAGTCGGCGCAGGGTTGGAAGGCTTCATGGGTAGGTGGGCATAAATACGCTGGTGAGTCCACAAGGATGAAATGTCGAGCTTCTTTGTCGGGTTTTGTCGCACGGATGCGTAAATGGGCTACGGGCTCGAGGGGTGAGTCCACTCCCATATCTGATAGGAAGCATCAAAAGCGGTCTTCACCAAGTGAAGAGGCCTAGAAGGATTGGGGTAGATAATCACAGTGGACTCCTGATCGAGCCTCCGGCTTGATTAGCCGGTCTTGGAAGGCTCTCTAGTGGTCCGGTGCACCTCTGGGGAGAAGATCCCGAGTTGGAGGGTATTCCAATGTCAGCCAAGAAGGAAATTAAAGAGGGTCCCCCTTAGGGGGTGTTCAACGCTCCGTCTCCCGTCACAGGCAACGGATCACGGTATTTAAGCCGGGAGAAGGTCGCGACTAGGTGCTCTCGCGAGCACATACGTTTCCTCCATATGAGAGGATCCCACTAGCGGGCATGGTTACCCGATTTAGAGGAGGGCGGCTGGGGAGGTCATCCACCGGCCCGGAGCCCCTTTAACCGACGAGGCCTCGGGTTGTCCATATGGTGACCTCTATCCTAATTACTTACAGTCTCAGCGGCCATTCGCGTGAGTAGTATTCCATCCGCTTTCCTCAAATACATATGAATAAGAAGGCTTTCGGTCGGTGAGGGCGGGATGCTTATCACTTAACCATGACTTTCACCGATCGGCGAGTTGAGTATTGCTCGTTTAGTACTTGATTACTAGTTCTGCATAGTAATTTTCTTCTAACTTTTCTTTTACGAGGGCTATGGCTGACCATCAGAAATATGAGCTTGCCGGCGCAAGGAATTTCAATCCCAGGCTAGATGGCCTTAGGAAATTTGGGCTTGTACTTGATCATTTGTTTCTAAGCATCAGGCCTTAGGCAGCTTCTTTGGCGGAAAAATCCAAGTGAAACATTTAGACGAGGCCCAATGGGTGTGGAGAAAGATTGAGCGGCGGAAAAGAAATGGACAAAGCCCAGCATGAGGCTAAGGTGACTTCGTCGGCGAGTGCGGCGAGTGAGGCCAAGGCAAGGGTAGAGAATGACTTGACTAGGGCCCAAGATGCCTTGGTAGTTGCGGAGGAAGACGGGTGCAGGTTAGAGGCTGAGATTACCTTTCTAACAGTTGAGCAAACGTTGATCTTATTGGAGCTTGAGGCATCCAAAAATGAGGTGTCTTCTCTTCATTCCCAGGCAGGCAAGGACAAGGAAGCCACAGAGGAAGACTACCAAAAAGCCCTTGAACATATTTTAGCTTATGGCTACGGATATTGTGCGTTGAAACCTGGCTTGTCCATGATGGCCAAACGATTTCGGATGGTATGCGACTACGCCAACCACTTCCTCGAATTTTTGCGAATTTGGGGTGCCCCCCAGCCCAGCCGGCCGTTAAAGCCCAAGGCTATAAAAGGTACATGCGAAGCGACATCGAAGAGGATGCGGTGGAGGCGTCATCGTAGGGGAGAAGGGTTGACTTCTTCCCCTATATTAGTTTTTCCATTGTGGGAGATTTTTTCAAGGGGCGCCATTTTTTCACCAGTATGCGTATTAATTATTGTAATCCTTGGCCTTTTTCAAAGCATTTTAATGGAATAACAAGATATTTACCAAGACACATGTTATGTTTGATAAAAATCCCAGCAGAACAACAACCATGTCTGGACTTTTTACTTTTAAAAATGCCAGTCGATCAACAACCATATATGGGCTTTTTTAGATGCCAGCATGACATCAACCATGTCTGGACTTTTTACTTTTAAAAATGCCAGCTGGACAACAACTATATCTGGGCTTTTTAGATGCGATAGGGTATCGACCATATGCAGACTTTTTACTTTTAAAAATATTAGTCGGACCAAACAAACATATCTAGGCTTTTTTGATGCCAGTAGGACATCAACAACGTCTAAACTTTTTACTTTTAAAAATGCCAGCCGAAAAAAAAAACCATATTTGGGCTTTTTTAGATACCAACAAGACATCAACCATGTCTAGACTTTTTACTTTTAAAAATGTCAACCATACAACAACCATATCTAGGCTTTTTTAAAGAGAAGCAATTATTGGCTTTTAGAGGAGATGTCTAAAAGATAATCTTTATTGATGATAGAATCCTCAAAGAAAACATTACTAATAATACTTCTTAAGGTGCATAGCGTTCCACATCTTGGCCATAGTAGTCCCATTTAGCCTACTTAACGCACTGGATCAGTACCTCTACTCGAACTATTTAGTGTATGGTCCTTCCCGGTTGGGGTACGGAATTTCCGCATTATGTTGGGTTGGTCGTATTTTCAAAGACCGGAGTCTTAAGGCCCAATCTCAGGAGTTGGAATGTACCTTTGCTACTTATCGGTTATTGCAAATTTGCTAACTTCTTTGGTATGATGCTATGCGCATAACTACCGCTTCCCAGAGTTCGTCAGTTGTGTCTAGGTCTTTGGCTATGGCTTCGACATTTGCTTTCTTAGGAATTTCTGCTCGTATGGTGGGAATCCTGATTTTTGTGGGGATGATGGCTTTCATCCCATACGTGAGGGCGAACGGCGATATGCCAGTTGGTTTCCGACTGGTTATTCTATAGGCCCATAAAACCCCTGGAAGTTCCTCTACCCATTTTCCTTTGGCTGAGTGTAGAAGTTTTTTCAAAGCTGATAAGAGAGTCTTATTTGACGCTTCTACCTGGCCATTGCTCTATGGGTACCGTGGGGTCGAGTACAGGTTTTTATTTCCAGTTCGTAAGGGAATTCTGTATGCAGGCTATCAAATTGTGGCCCATTTCGGTTCTGATTGGTAGGGTATTCAGAACCTACACATGATGTTCTTCCATATGAACTTAACAACCTCTTTATCTTTGATGGACGCGAAGGCTTCGGCTTCTATCCATTAACTGAAATAGTCGGTGACAACCAGTAGTAGTTCCTTCTGAGCTAGGGCAGTAGGCAGTGGCCCTACGATGTCCATCCCCCACTGAGCGAAGGGCCAAGGGCTCATTATGATCCTTAGGTCTTGAACCAACACCTTTGACATGGGGGCTTGCCATTAGCAGCGGTCACACTTCACGACATAGGCAGTATACGAGCATGGTTGGCCAATAGTAGCCCCAGTGTGGGCTATATGGGCCAACGATCACCACCCTAGATGATTTCCGCATACCCTCATCATGAACTCTACTAAAACATCTTGCCTGTTGGTGGTGAGACACTTAAGGTAGGGACTCGATCCGGAGGCTAGTTTGTATAGTTGACCGTTCAGTGAGGCAGAAATGCACGGACTGGGTCTTGTGGGCCTCGACCACATTTATCCAATAGTTCACCGAAGCTTAAATAGCGAACTATTGGAGTCATCCAAGAAGGACACTATAAAACCCCAGAAAATTCTAATTTTCTGAAAAAGGGTAATACGGTAATTTCGGTCAAAATCCAGAATTTTTCTAAATCTCGGATGACGAAACGGACTTCACTGTTGGAATCGTCTTACGAAATCTAGCTACCACGTCGAATTTCACGTTTTTCAAGGCACCGAGAGTGGTGCGGGACACTTGGCATGTGATGAGTGGCTCATAGTGTGCCACGTGTCAAGTGTAGGATGAGTCAAACAATCAACTCAAGTGTGAGCCATAGGAGACACATGGCACCTTGTAAGTGGATGGAAATCCATGGTAGACGGATAAGAGGATAAAGAATCTAGAGCCAATGAGAACTTGACACTTGGCAAGTGGGGGACCATTCTCTTGAACTTGAAGCCCAGGTTCAGGAGGAAAAGAGAAAGAGAAAAAGAAAGAAAGAGCTTTTAGAGTGAGAAGCTCTCACTTCTCTCTAGATTTCTCGGCGAAAGGTCCATCAAATTCGGCGAGACAAGAGGTAAAGTTGATCCCCAGCTGCGCAGGGAAGGCTACGCGTGGTGCAGTATTGTGGGTTCAAAATGAGCCTTTCGGGAGGTAAGGGTTTTCTCCTAGCAGTTTATTCTTTAGCTAAGAGCCATTCGAATGGATAAGGATGTTCTGAGGCGTGAATGGCCATGTATTCGATTCAAGATTGGGATTGAGTGAATCCTTAAATTAGGTCCATGACCGGAGTCCAAGGCCAGGTAAGGTTGGGTTGTTCATATGACCTTGTGTGTTGTTGTGTCTTGTTGTGTGATTCTTTGGCGGTTCAAGATGGAATGGCCCGGATTGTTGTGTATGTGAGCTAATTTTGGGTGTTATTGCTATGAATGAATAACATGTTGCTTTGTGTGAATTTCGTTAATATATGCATGCTTAATATATTAACATGAAATTGTTGTGAAATGGCATATTGCATTTCATATGCACTGGGGCAACCTAGAACAGTAGGAATGAGTGCATGACATGAAAAACATGGTTGCCAAATGAATTTCATGGGAAGATTTTTCGAAGAATTGCCTTAGAGAGTTGCCCAACAGTTCATCTCGAAGGATAACCCATGACTATTTCGGAGAGTTATCCAACAATTCACCTCGGAGGGTTGTCCAATTGAATTTTATCGAAAAATTGGTATTATGTTTTCAAGAACAAAAAACCATTTGTTTTGAAAACAGTGTTTCTCACACTTGGCTTAGGCATGCGTGAGGGAGTCAGTGAAGACTCGAGAAGTGGGAAAGGGTGAGTCACATTCTCATTCATAACATGTAGACATGCGGTGAAATCAGCTAAATTCTAAGCGAATCGTGTGTGCTTTGTGGCCATGTGCATTTAGGTGGGAGTAACCCAATGTAGGAAAATTCAACTGGGCATTGCTCACCGTCATGAATCCCCCTTTAAGGTCGGGGAATTATTGAAGGTGGCGCTCATTAGAGGCCGCACGAAAAGCAGACATGTGAAACTAATTATATCTTTTGTAAAACATGTATGAAACGTCGGTTGTACATGTTTTGTATGGAAGAGAGAGTGTGTAACTAACTCCACGAAACTATTGTAATATAGTTGTTATATTTAGATGAGTAATATGGATATATGGGCGACGTGACCATTTTTACTCATGTTTGAGTCTCAGGTAAAGAGACACTCATTTTGTGGCATTGAGACACTCAATGGCTACATGTATTCCGCGGATTGACGGATTATCAACGGACCCCCGGGTCAGGGCATCACAGACACGCTTTGTCTATTTCATTTACTCGGTTGGTAGTAATCGACGACTCTGGCTAGTAGTAGACAGGCAGGAGCACTGTTTCTTTTATTGGTAGGGATAGGGCCACGGCTGCCAAAGAGTCTGCCTTTTCATTTGAATCTCTTGAGACGTGCTCTAGTCTCTAAGCCACAAAGTTTCCTAGTCATAAGGTGACTAGACTTACATACTTGGTCATGCGCTAGTCTTTTGTTTCATATTCTCCATTTACACCTTACCGCGGTGAAATTAAGCTTCTTATGATTATTTTTAAGGATACGAGAATTCTGAAGTCAATCCCAGCTATGATCGTTTGTATTCGACCTCGTTGTTGGAAGAGGGGAAATCCAAACGTATGGCCTACTCTATAATTTCTCCATTCGGGGCTTTAAGTTGCAGTCCCAGTTCGGCTCCCGTCTGTCATGAAGCACCATCCACATTCAAAGTCCACCAATTGGAGCTGTCTAGTTCCATTTCCTGTTGAGGAATTTCTACTAAAAAGTCAGCCAGTACATGTCCCTTTAATGCCAAGCGAGGTTTATATTGAATGTCCGAACTCACCGAGTTCGATTTATCGGAGCCATTCGATGGCAGCGGTCGGGCTTATGTATAGTGCTTCTCAGAGGGAGGTTGGTGAGTATAGTAATAGGATGCGCCTGGAAGTAAGGACGAAGTTTTTTAGCAGTTACCTTGAGAGCTAGTGTTGCCTACTCGAGATGAGCATATCAGGTTTTTGCCTCAGACAGGGACTTGCTTACAAAGAATATAGGCCTTTGCTTTCAGTATTCGTCTTCTTTGAATAAAGCTGCACTTACAGAAACATCAGAAACAGCTATGTAAAGATAGAGCGTTTCACATGTCTCAAGGCTATTTAGAATTGGATGTTTGGTGAGATACTACTTGATTGCCATGAAGGCCTGGTCATATTCTATATTCCAACCGGTCTGTTTGACCCCTTTTAGAGTGGTAAAGAACGGCTTCAATTGGTCTGTAAAACGAGAGATGAATCGCCCTAAAGCTACCAATCGACCAGTTAGTTGCTGCACTCCTTTTCTGGAGGTAGTAATCTGAGATTCCATAATGGCCCTGAGTTGAATATGATTGGCCTCAATCCCCCTTTGTGTCACCATAAAGCCTAGGAACTTACCTAAATTGACTCCGAACGCACACTTCAAGGGATTGAGTTTCATCTGGAATCGTGCGTAGCGACTCAAGGCCCTTTCTTGTAGATTTGCTTCATATGATCAGGGCGTTCTTTGGATTTGACAAGCATATCGTCAATATAGACTTCCATGGTCTTGCCCATCAGTGGCCGGAATATCTTTGTCACCCAGTCACAATAGGATTTGCTCAGGCGTTCTTGAGCCAAAGGCATCACATTGTAGCGGTATAGCCCGTGGCCAATTGTAATGAAGGTCGTTTTCTCATCAAGCGGATGCATAGGAATGCAGTGGTGGCCAGAAGGCGTCGAAATGACAACATCCGGTACAAATTTGAGGCATTTACAATCTTATCTATTCAAGGCAGGGGGAAGCTATCTTTTAGGCAGGCTTTATTGAGGTTCGTGTAGTCCACGCATACTCTCCATTTACCGTCCTTCTTTGGGACGATCACCACGTTGGAAAGCCATTCAGGATACTTTACCTCTCTGATAAAACTTGCTCTCAGAAGATTGTCTACCTCTGTTTGAATAATCTAATGACAATCCGGGTGGAAACGCCTTATCTTTTGTCTAACATGTTTCACCGAGGTGATAATGTTCAATTTGTGAGAGGCCAGCGTCGGGTCGATTTCGGCTGTGTCTAAGTGACTTCAGGTGAATGCGTCTACGTTTCCCAACCATACGTGTTGTAGTTGCTTTTTCTCTTCGCTAGATAACAGAGTGCTAACATATGTGAACTTCTCCGACACATCGGCCTTATTGTCTCGGAGGATCCACATTCGCGGATCCTTTTCTTACGCCCTAACCTAGCGAGCTGTGGTTCCCTACATCTAGAGCGTGATCCCAGGAAATTTATCTAGCTCTTTTCCGTTTGTGTGTTCCCATATGTGGATGAATTGGTAGCACTATCGTGACCAAGCCCGACCTTAAAAGGTCGACTGTCGCGCGTGGTCAAATAACTGACCATCTGATGATATGTTGAAGGGACGGCCTTCATCAAGTGCGGTAGTCAGAGCTGATATGCGGTGTAAGATACTAGGTCTTCGACGATTGAGAACAAAACCTACTAGGTGATTGGCCTTGCTTGACATGAAGTGTGATGTCTCCTAGTGTCGTGGTTGTTACGCCGTTGAAATCAGAGAGGATTCGTTCGGCCTAGTTCAACATTCGTGAGGAAAGCTTCATCTGGTTGAAGGCGGATCGTGCGACAAATTCTGTCATACGATATCTGAAGGGTATGGCACCATGTGCACATCAAAACCGCTAATACAAAGGGTGAGTACAAGTGCATCATAATGGGGCACAATGATCCTGTCGAGGTTTATTGGGGGAAAGGATATAGGGTTGTCTATGGGCTTAGTCTCTCCCCGGCTACCCCCTGTGTGGATAGCGTTTACCCTGGCCTTGACCGTGGCTACTCTCAGAAGCTTCTTCTGTTGGCGTTTCGATTGGTATTGGTAGTCAAACGATCCCCCTAGTATATAGTTTATGGTCGGTCTGGATTCGAACGGTGCAGCCGCGTCGACTATAATTATGTCTGTTGTAGGCGCAGATTCTGCCCTACGGTCAACTTCCTTGACATATCTTCTAAGGTGCCCGCGCTTGAGTGGTCTTTCCACCATGGATTTTAGGCCCCGGCACTGTTGGTCTCATGCGGGTGGTCTCTATGATAATCTGTAGTGCAGACCGGGTTTCTTTGAAGGGTTCAATCAGTTTGGTGGCTGTATTTGAATCGAGGTAGAGTCGCGAATGAGGCGAGTAGCCTCTCATCACGTAATCATTCGAAGTGAATTCTGCGGGAGGCTCTCTCTTTTTCCATGAATGATCTCGGGATTGCTTTCGGTTTTGCCCTAACCTTCCTTGGGCTCAGGCAGCTTCTTTCCCTCCACTTATTGCTTCAGGGCGGCTTGTGATCATGGCCAGTTTGATTCTTGCAGATATTTATCTTCCAACATTGAACATCTATCTACCCATGTACAGATTCTTCCATTGCTTAGGCCCAGAGTCCCAAGGCGGTGGCGGAAGAAAGGGGTAGATGGGGTGAAGCTTTTTCTAAAGTTCTCAAGGACTGCGTCCATGCTGTAAACCTCTACTTGTTGGACGGCTTGCTCAAATCTCCTAGTGAAGTCCAGTATGGTTTCCTTCTCTTGTTTTTTAATAGTTTGCAAAGAATTCATATTACGTAAATGCTTGAACAAGGTATTGAGAAACGAATATGGTTTAAAGCATTGAGCAATTTATCGAATTCTGAGCTTGTGGAACCAGGCTAGCATAGGCCCTTTGAGGCTGGCCGGGAAGACTTTGGATAACAGATGGTCGTTGTCGGCGTTCAAAGTCATTGCCTGGTTGTAATGGAGCATGTGATCATAAGGGTCGCTAGAACCATCGAACATAGCAAAGGTTGGCGTGACGAACCCTCGGGGTGGCTCATAATTGAGGATGTGTTGCCCTAGCGGAGAAAAGAGCATGTCGTCCGGACTTCAAATTGCTGTTACAAGTGATATGTAGAGAGTAGGTCTTGTATCGAGGCGAAGGGTACTGCGGGGCGTGGATGGCGTGCGCTGGCTGGAGTAATGCGGACGCGTTAGGGGCCTCCGTTTAGGTGGATTCGAGTCTTCGAGCGTGTTCCTCTTCTCCCCTGACGAAATGTGCCACTATCGGCGTTGCTAAATGCTGGGTGATGCGAGTGTCTCTAGCGCGACCTGGCCCTGTTACTTTTTGTTGGGGAGAGGTCTAGTGAGCTGCTGGAGGATAACTCGTCGTCCGCTAGGGTATCTACGTTGTCAAGGATGATGGGCTTCTTTCCTTTATTACAGGCGGTCGGGTGCCTTGCTTGGCTACTATCTTGCATGTCTTTTTTGCCAAGATTGTGCATTTTCTACAGGCGTAAAATGTCGTTTTTCCTCACTGCGAGATGTTCGGTGCGATCTGTGATTCCCTCGTCTATCTTGCACACTCCTCATCTTTCTTCTCCATGTCTTGGCTAATGAAGAAAGCTGATCTTGGTGGCCGGATCAACTGGGTTGCTAGTCATTGCACTGCGTCAGACGAGTCGGTCTTTGGAGAGAGGCAGTCGAGATTTCTTTGGTGGCGAAGGGCTACTGGATAGCCGTTGGAGCCTAGCCCTTGCACGTCGTTGATGACACTTTTTGTTCGATTCCCACAGACGGCGCTATGTTGTTACTTGGATCATCTGACCTTTGTGGCATTAGCGGCATAATGTAAAACTGCAAAAAAAAGGGTCCGGCGATGGTGTGTCGGTCGCCTCTCTAATGATTAAGTCAGCAAAATGGTGGAACATAGAAAGAAGGGAGTTAGCGCAGTTGGAGTTTCTTACCTTTCCCTCGTGGGGAGTCTTCACTTTATATTCGAATTTCTCCTTGATTATAGGAAAGTTAATCTCGTTATTTTGATGATAAGATCTTTCTTTCTTTATCAAGGACTAATTCTCCTGCATTAAGGATTTATGTTTTTAAGACGTATCAGATTTGGATACTGGGAGATTCATGGATAAATATCTTTTTTGTATTATCTATGAACTCCCATATACGAGTAGGATATTGGCCCGGGGACTTGGTATCTGACGAGGGGTTTAAAACTCTCCGATGGATTTAGTTCTCGCATGATTTTAATACGGCAGCACGACTTGGGTCGCTACATGATGCGGGCCAGGTGGTGGGCTTACATAGGCACTAAGCCTATTGAGTAGTGTGTCTAGGCCCAAAATCTATGGTACTCACACTTGCCTGCACCCTGATCATGAAATTTTAATCACTAATGTGAAAGGCGTGCTTGAGCACATCATAGAGATGAGAGACATTGCAGCTCAACTGAAGACACTTGAGGTTGATATGTCTAATACCTTCCTGGTACACTACATTTTGAACACCCTACCGCAGCAATATGGACCCTTCAAAATCTCTTACAACACATAAGGAAAAATGGTTGATTAATGAACTATTGACCATGTGTGTTTAAGAGGAGGAAGGTTGCTTATGGAACAAGGGGAAAGTGTGATGTTGATTATTGAGGCGAAATACCAGAATCGAGGAAGGAATCAGGGCAATAACCAAGATGATAAGGGGAAAAACAAAGTACCACCCCAAGGCGGCATCAAGAAAGAATCCAAGTGTTTCTTTTGTAAAAAGAAGGGACACATGAAGAAGGATTGCGCCAAATTTAAGAAATTGCTTGAAAATAAAGGTAATTCAATCTCCTGTGTTTTTTATGAATCTAATATGGTTAATGTTAATCATAATACATGGTGGATTGATCCTGGATCTACAATCCATATTTCAAATACTTTGCAAGGAATGCGAAACCTGAGAAAGTCAATGGGAAGTGAGCAGAACGTCTTATATGGCAATAAGGTTGGCTCACATGTGGAATCCATAGGGACTTGCAGTCTAGTCCTGGATAATGGCTATGTTTTGGATTTAGAGATGACCGTTTATATACCAATTTTCTCTAGAAATTTGATTTCAGTTTCAAGACTTGTACCCTTAGCGTATTCCTTTAAGTTTCCAGATTGTTCCTTCAGTTTATTTTTTAAATCTAAACTTATTAGAAAAGGTATTTTTTCTAATGGTCTTTTCTTTATTAATCTACAATACCATGTAGTTTTGCATACTCATATTGGCAATAAGCGGTGTATTATGAAATAAAATTCCTCTATTTTGTGGTATCGGAGGCTTGGACATATCTCCATTAAAAAAGGCTCTGTTTGGGATTGGGATTAAAACTACGTTGAGGTAGCAAAACTGTGTTTTAGGTCTAAACGCAGTTTTGGGATGTTTGGTTAATTTCAAAAATCTATGGTGGTCAATCACAATTTGATTTTAAAACTCAGTTTTATAAAAGCAGGTAAGACTTGCTTTTTTCTCACTGACAAAAAATTGAAATTGTGCGTCACAGTTTTTTTATTTTCTTTGGACAAAAATAACCCCAAATAACTTTTATATTTACAATGAACCAAATATAAAAGCTAAACTTTTCTACGTATCCTCACCCTTCTGCAAAACTTCCCTCACCCTACTATTATTCTTCAAGGAATTTTCATCTCTAATATTTGGTGTACGGTTGCAAAGCTTTGAATTGCTACTCAATTCCCTTTACCAGTAAGTTTTTCTTCATAAATATTTAACTATTAAGTTGTTTATTTACATTGTTTTGTTGTTTTTTATGAACGGAAAATTAATTGGAGATGTGACCTATGAATTAGCTAAATATAGGAAAAATTTAAAGATGCAGTTTATCAATAGATTTACAAATTAACATATTGGTACTTGAGTGCTATTTTAGACCCTATTTATTATAGGTTTTGAGTGCTTTTTGTATACTAATCATTCTAATTAACCCAATTGACATGTTCGGGTCCCTATGGTACTACTGATCGCATTTTGTGGCAAATTTTGCGGGTTTGCGGAAGAAGCTAATTATGCCAAAATTGTTGAGTCGATCAAGCACGAAGAATTCGAGTCAAATTTATTGTTGCAGATCAGATCCTAGAAGGAAAGAAGAGCAAAAAGTGAAGAAAAATGGAGCATTGCGAAATTTGCATCCTGCAGCATTGTTCACCTCTCCAGCCACTGTTCATCTTGCTGCCCGTTCCTGCTTTTTACGTTGTGCCCTATTTGCATTTGTTTTTGGTTTTTTTTCCAATTTACCCCTGTAATAGCCTTTCGATTTTGGTTTTTGTAGCTTCCTTAGGCGAGCATCTATAAGCCTCGGTGCGTCTGTGCTCAATCACTTCACGTTGGCAATAGACGGTAGGCGCGGTTGTGTTGCCTCCTTTCTCCACTTTCTTTCATTTTCTTTTCCATTTTCTCGGCTACCAAACACCCTTTGATGATGACAAATCAAAGGATGTTCGGCTAAACCTCCCCCATCCTTGAAGGGGAAGGCCACTAGGTGCCAGTTTTGAGGTAAACCAACTGTTCTCTTGCTTTTCATGTGAGCGTTTATGGTTGTTCACGTTCCTGCTTCTCACAATAGGTTAAAATCTCTTAAGCATGCTCTCCCTAATGTGTATTTGGCAAGCTTTTTGGGTTCAGTGGATACTTTCACTAGATCCACTGATGCCCAGTTAGTTGTCTCCTATTAGTTATTGTAGGGTAGGGTTTTGAGTATGTTTTCCTTTGGCCCAAGGACATTTATGCCTAATCCAAATGCCATCTTTCAAGGAAAACTTTTTAGGGTTTAGGTTTTAAAGCTAAATGAAGATCGGTTTGGGAAATGGTATAGGTCATCCTCCCAAAGCGAGGGGAAAAGACAGGACATGTTGAGTTGCCCTAAAACCCTAACTTGTGACTGAGACTTCGGATTTCTTTTTCTTATTTTCTTCATTTTAATTTTAATTTTTTACTATCAACCTCCTTATTTTCACCCAAAATCCTTTGTTTTTATCACCACCCCCATAATCCAAATTGAAATTCACCATTTTGAACCTCCACTTGTAAATCAATTGTGCGAAGAAAACCCATCCTTGTGTTCGACCCCAGAGCCACTATCTTTATGAGTAGCTTTCTACATCAATAGTAGGAATCCTAGGTTATAAATTTTGTTGATTCGAACACTGCCAGCGAGCGAATCATTAACCCTAATGAAAAATCTGGAATGTTAAATTAATAATTTTTGTTTTAATTATTTCATATTTAATATTATAATGAATTTTTTGGTCATCACTATTATTTTTATTATTATCATTATTGTATTAACAACATTAGTTTAAATTATTAACATTAACATTAAAAGGAAGATACTTGTATGAATAACTATCCCTTTTGGTAATTTTATATTTGAATCACACTTTTAATCACAGTTTTACCAAACATGTAAAAACATCAATTCTACATCGCAGTAACTTTAACCAAACGTGTCTCACTATTTGTAAAACGCAGTTTTATAACCACAGTTTGTTAAACGCACGTTTCTAAATCGCACTTTTTTTCATCGCAGCCCCAAACCAGGCCGGGGATTAAGAGGGTGGTAAATGACAAAGTATTGAATACTTTGGATTTCTTGACTTTGACACTTAGTACTTAGATTATAAAGGAAACGAGACCCAACAAGTTCAAGAAAGGTGCAAAAGAAGGAGTACTAACGTGTTATAAATCATACATTCAGATATATATTGTCCTGACATGGAAGCTTCATGGTCCAAAATACTTCATCTCCTTTATAGATGATTGTTCTCGATATATGTATCTTTATATGTTTCATAATAAAGATGAAGCCTTAGACGCCTTTAAGGTCTTTAAGACTAAAGTAGAGAAGCAATATGGTAAGCAAATAAAGATAGTAAGAACATATGGAGGTGGAGAATATTATGGAAGATACACTAAAGATGGACAAGCACCTGGTCCATTTGTAAGTTCCTTAAAGAACATGGGATAGTTGCCCAATACATTATGTCTGGTTCTCCAGACCAGAATGGTGTAGCAGAGATGAGGAACATGACCCTATTAGACATGGTGCATACCATGTTAAGTAGCTCTAAGTTACCTAACTTCTTATGGACTGAAGCTCTTAAAACGACTATGTATATATTAAATCAAGTTCAAACTAAGGTTGTCTCAAAGACACCAAGTTTAAGACATATGCGCATTTGAGGATGCCCATCTAAAGTAAGAATTTATAATCCTGAGAAAGAAAGCTGGACTGATGACTATTAGTGGATACTTCGTTAGATATGTAGAAGTCTAAGGGTTCACGAGATTCACCACTATCCCATCATAGTCTCAGGTTTGTGGAATCAAGGAATGCTAAGTTCCTCAAGAATGACTTAGCTGGTGGAAGTGATCTCTTTTCTGAAAAAGAACAACCTTCCACGTTAAGTGAAAGATTGATTGTCATTCAAAACATCCCTTAGGTTCAAATGGGTGTTGCACAACCAATCAATGAGGATCCACAAACTATTGCTGGTAATGTTGTAGATCAAGTTGTTCATCATGTAAAACCCGAGAAAAATTAAATTTTTCTAAAAAATGGAAAAATGGTAATTTACCACTATAGTAGAGGTTGAAAACCTGGAAATTTTCTAGATCTCGGATGTGAAAGCGGACCTCACGGTTGGATTAGTCTCCACGAGAATTTAGTTACCAGGCAATTTCGTTGAATTCCGAGACAATCAGATTTTCACAAATTTTGAGGTGACAGGTGTCCTGTAAAACCCAAAAACGAGATTTTGTTAAATAAGTTAAGTTCATAGAAAATAATGTGTGGACTTGAGGCCCGAGACAAAATAAATTGTTTCGGGGTAAGCTTGAACCCGAAACAAGGTGGACAGGTGGCAAGACGTGGGCCACTCCCTTAACTTAAGGATTAAGTTAGAATAAAAGGGGCAAAAAGGGGAAAATTATCCATTTTCCTGGTTTTGTCCGAGGAAGGTGAGGGGAGGGAGGAGTCAAGCTTCTCTCTGATCTGAGGCTCATTGAAGTAGTTTTTCGTCGGGCCGAGAACAAGGGCCCTGTCCCGTGATGACGAAGTGCGCATGGATACCTAGAGACGAGAGATTTCGTCAAGGATCCAGAAGGAAATTTCGGAAATTAGGTGTCGGATTTAGGGAGGCTTCCTACTCATTCTTCTACACTTGAGGGTAGGAGGATTCTTCTTACTCGATTTTAGTTCCCATTTTTTGGCTAATTTTGGTTAAAATGGTGGAGCGTGTTAAGCTTATCTGTTTAGGCGAGAAAAAATGCCCTAAACCCAGGCATTCTTATTCCTAGGTGAGCGAAGCTACACCTAGGCGAAATCCTCTGACGAATCCGAGGACAATAATTAGGGAGTTTTAAGCCTAGGCGGAAGCACCTCTTTCTTAGGTGAGCCTGTGATTGTGTGAGGTTTGTGTTTATGGCCTGTTTGGAGTCAGTCTCATGGCCCGGTTTGTGATTGTTTGTGGCTTGCTTCTAGGCCATTATATGACTTGTTTGAGAGTGTCACTGCTTGACTAAGGGGTGACATGTTTGGATGTCAATATGTGTGTTCTAATATATTGACATGTGAGTGATATAGTACAAAGGCCATTACATGGTTTGATTGTGTGTGTGTCATTGCTTGAACACAGAATGACATGTTGTATGTTAAGTTGATAATATAGTAGTATAGAATGGCTGATGTATGGAAGTCATACAAGTGATGTGATTGTCCACTTGACACCTGAGTAGTGGTGTTGTTTGTATTTGCACATGTAGCATTCACTATACATAATATGTATTATAACATACAATGATGCATTACATTGCATATGAACCAAGACATCACATTGAATTAGTGTGAGTGCATGGTTGAAAATCAACACTATGTTTGGTGATTGATTGGTGGGCTCGATACCATTGGAATGAAGTCATAATGCTACGATTGCAGATGCTAAAGAAAACTTGTGTTAAGTAATAGAAAAAAGGGCTAGATACTCCCTTAGGTGAAAGACCCGGACTAGTTCAGACACTCCTACGGTGAAAGTCCAAAAAGTGTCGAAAGGCGTGCAGAGCCTACGATGGGACCCCGAAAATTTACTGCCCACAAAAGACACATGAGTTTATATACAAATGATCATTAGGGTATAACATCCAAAAACATGGTTGAAAATAAATAATTTTTTTGTAAAATGATCATTGGATGTAATCCATAAATGATGGATTTTATCACGCATAGGCTTTTGCATTGTGTGATAAGTAGGTAAAAGACTTGGGTGTGGGAATGAGTATAGGCTCTAGGGGCATGGTACACCAAGTTAGTCTCATCTCATTCATGGCATGACATGTAAGTTCCATAATAGAAATTACATGTTTTTTTTTATTTGGAATGTGAATGTAGATGTGTGGAACATGACCATTGCATGTGCGCTTAGGTGGGGAGTAGCCTTTACATGAAATATTCTCTATTAGGCGTGGCTCGCTATATGGGAAAACATATCGGGTGTAGGGTGCAGGTGGATGGCAACAGTGGGGCCGCTGGTGTGAAGAAGGCCAACATGTGACTGATAAATCTTTTGTAAAACTTTGGAACAATCTAGTTAAGTATGTAATAATGGTAAGAAGAGTCGTGATCGAACTCTCTGATTTATTTAAATGTAATTTCGCATATTTTGAATTTAAATATGGATAAATGGATCCCATTAAATGGGACTAACGAGGTGGTATCGGAATTTTCGGTATCCATAGGTTTTTAATACCAATTTGGTATCAAAGCTTAGGTATACGATTACCTAAGGTAGTATTTCCGTAGGTTGACGGTTGGTCAACAGGACCCTCGGTTTTTTGGTCTTCACAGCTTGGTATCAGAGCCTAGGTATACGAGTACCTAGGACTTAGTTGGCATGAGTCTAGGACATGCATTTATTTTGCTCACGATACGGCAGGTATCGGGCATCACGTTACCTAGGGCTTGATGGGCATGGGTTTAGACCATTGCATTCATTATGCATTTCATGTTTGGTGCTTAATATGCTACATGATTATGTGTTGTGTGTTGTGTGAATAATATACATGGTAAAGTGTATAGAGATA